>CAKAKR010043445.1:0-31327 GCA_916700685.1 Adelosebastes latens | reverse complement strand
AATGTTTACTGAGGTAATAAATCAAGTGAGAAGTAGGCTCATTTTCTCATAGACTTCTATACAATCAGACTTCTTTTTGCAACCAGAGGAGTCGCCCCCTGCTGGCTATTAGAAAGAATGCAAGCTTAAGGCACTTCAGCATTGGCTTCACTTATCAGACCCGGACGTAGCCCACTGGTACAAACCAGTGTTGTAAAATTAAAAAAAATTGTTAAACTCAGCCACTCTTACTGCCATTTTGGTTTTCTGTCACCATTTTTCTTGCTCGGGTACATGATAATGACATCCCCAGATGATCCGACCTACAAAGGTTTTGGAACCAGGCTATTACACACCTTGAATGTGCCAGGACCTTTGCAGTGTAAACCTACAGATACAGATGGGACACAGTAGCTAGAAAAAAGTTGAATGTCTAAGTACCATTCAGCCCCATAGCGGAAAGGAGAACCCAATGAGCTGCAGGGCTGATTGCTGACTACATTAAGCCTCTTAGGCAGCACGTTGATGAATTCACTCGTTGAAATGTGAAGGTAATAGTCTTGACATAGCAAAGACATAACTCACCGACTGTACCTGCAAAGTTCCCAAATGACAGCAATCCCAAGTAGGAGCCGGTCCAATATGAAAGAGGACTTTGCTTTTATTACCATCATCATTACTGTATATCATTTCTGAATGTACAGCCATTTGGTTTCATTTAAATGTAAATCTGGGCACTGAACTGCGCACGTTGTCACCCACGGCAGCCTGACTATGATGATTCATTCTGGGATAGGCAGAGAAAATATAAGAGCCCCTTTACTTTCTCTGAGGGAAAATAACAGATTTGACCTTTGTCTGTTTTCATGAAAAGCCGTGTACACAGCAAAATAATAATACAAAAAAAAATAAACCTTGGGATTTTTTTTTCTAGAAAACAAAAGTAACCACAGTTTTGTGCATCTTTTGTACTCTGCTGTCTCTCTTCTTTTCTTTTATTCCCCCCCTAACCTGAAGAGCAAGAACAGAGAGGTACAATCTGCACTGCAGCACAAGGTCAAGGGTGAACTAAAGCCTGAGGAGAATTGACGAGTCCACATGTCAGAAAAGAGAGCGACACGGCTTCACACGCCATGTGGCGATGGTTACATCAGCGAGACATAATTGTGCATCTGTGGAGCCAGAAGACTCCGTTTGCTGCTAATGTTCATCAAATGAGGTGACCAGCAGGGGTCCGGGCATGCGTGCAATCAAGCACTCTTTCCAGCAAGGCAAACATTAGCGGCTCCATAATCTCATAACATATTCTTATAATTAGGGATGTCACAAAGTCAAGTCGAAGCATTTATTGTCATGTGGACGGACAAAAACAAGTTTCCCTGCACAATAAAATTCTTCTTTTGCCCTCCGCTCTGAGTGACATTTACAAGGAAACACACAAGCCAAGTACCTTCACTACCAAGTCGATGCCAAAATTTCTTGCCGTCGTCCCGGGGACGATAGAAAATTACACTGATAATGCTACATTGGGACAAAAAATATGTGTTGAAATCGATAGGAGGAGAGCTAGTTAACGTTAGCTGTTAGCTTTTAGCAGCTGGTGGGCAGCACAGTCCTGCTTGGCTTAATAACGGAGCTATCAGCTAACATACGGAGGTTGCATTGAGAACATTATGATGCATTCAAGCTCTATTCAGTAAAAAATTTGGCATATTGGTCAAAGGTATATTATAACGTTATGATGATGTGTTCAAATGTAATCTTGTAAAAAAATTTTATGGTGAGAAACATGAGGTGGATCATCAGGGATTAATTATGAATTCACAAAAAAAACAGGATGCAAAAATTAATAAAGGAGTGTATGTTGAAGTTCATGGGATTTATTGGTTGTTTTTTTTACCGTGGTATTGAATTGAGTATCGAGAATTGTGGAATTTCACTGGTATTGGTATTGACTACTAAATTTTGGGTATCGTGAAATCCCTACTTATAATCATACATAGCACGAGGGAAAGTTACGGCAGAGCATGTGCAATTACTGGCAAATGAACAGGGTGACATCAACAATCCTCAATCAAATATCAGATAATCCCCTTCCTCATTATTTTTCTTACTCTATACACACACCCCCTCTCTTGCTTAATCACACATCACATAAATTAATCATCGAGTCCCAAATAAATACACCTGTGTGTCAAATGAAATCAACAAGAGCCTCATCAGCAGCCAGGTTATAAGGGATATTACATATCAGTGCATTCAGTTCGCCTTTCTGCATCTCTAATTGGGGCTTCATTAGGAGATAATGGTACATGGTAAGAGCCAATACCTGATCTATAAGAAAGTCACATCTAATATCACTGCTCAGCATGGCGCATCTTAAATATTCTGTATGTGTTTCATGACCAGTTCTGTGAAACACGATTGAAAAGCCTTTTAAAGTTTCCCTCTGGGCCACGCCATCCCTACTCACGACCGTGTTACACAGGAGGAGGTGCCCCCCCTTCGTGACCGCTCGCGTGAGTCTCGTTTCCAGCCAACGGGGCCCCGCGAACATCACCATTGATCCTTAAGAGCTTAAATCTCGCCGAGTGCGAGCCAGCACTGTCAAGTCCAGCTGCGGCCGGACCGCCGCGTTTGCTGCCGTTTGGTTCATGGAGTCAACCTTGTGGGGAAATGTCCGTGTGACACCTATTGTTACAGTTATGGCCTTTGAGACTGATGTGACGTGCAGAGAAATGGCAACACTGAAGGCGTTTGTGCTGCACATGAGGAGCTGGAGACAGCACAATGTCACTTTGACTGCTGCAGACATGATGGAAGCATTCAGGGTGCATTAAGATTAAGATTTGTACGCAGCTGCCTTGAGAGCTAAAACGATTGGTTGATTGATTAGTCAATGGACAGAAAGTGTATCTATTTTGATAATTCAATAATGTCATTTTTTAAGCAAACATTATCTGATTTTAACTTCTCAAATGTGAGGGGTTTCTGTCATATATAACAATTAACTGAATATATTTGCAATTTTGAATTAATCCTCGGATAAAACATTCTGGGAAATTAAAATGGACATCTCTACTATTCTATTTACATTTTATAGACAAAACCTTTAATCAAGAAAATAACTGGCAGGTTAATCAATTAATTGAAAATAAGCTCTTGTTGCAGCCCTAGATGTGTCTGTATAGAAGACGATTAGCACCACATGTGAAAAATGTATTTGAGTTAAACTCCGAACAGAATAAACTCAGTATTCTGACTTTATTCTCAGTACTCAAATACATTTTTCATGTGGCCCCAGTGCTCTTCCCTAGTGTCTGTTAAGGCAACATCAACAAAAAATATAAAATTCTGGTATGGCGTCCTCTTTGGACACCGGAAGTGACAAGTCTAAGTTCAAACTGTCTCCTAAACTCTGTCCAGAGAACATCTGACTCACAACTGTTTGCCTCTTTGAAATTGTTTCTTATGTTTCCTTTGGTAAACAGTAGGACAACATAGTTTTGGGAAACAAGCGTTCAGAGAGCAAAGTTGCACATCTGTCTGTATGATCAGCCTTTTTTTTTCTACAGTCTAAATCACTGGTTTCCAACATAGGGTCAGGACCGATGAAGGGGTCAAAAAGAGAAATTTGAGAGGTCACAAGATTATTCACAGGAAAAGAAAGATGAAAACCACTATTTTTTTCCACTGCAACATTTCTTCAGTTTTCAGATTTTTCTCTGTCTAGCACTTTAAAGAGGAATTCACAGAGAGAGAGCTCGTCCTTTTAGAGTTTTATTGCAATAAATACGGTTCACATTGGCAAATGTGGATCTCCGAGCTGGCTGGCAAGAGAGATAAAGAATGAAGTTCAGGTAAAGATACTTACACACACACATATTTTCACCCTGGGCAGGTGTCCTTAAACACACCGTGTTTTGTCTGTACATTTATAACCTTGTGTCTAGAGTGTCTCTTTCTGCCTTTGTATGTTGGGAATTAATAGCTGGAGGCTGAGCTCCACGACTTTGCTTCTGACAACATTGGCTGGGAAGTTGAATTCCACGGGAGGCAGAAAGAGACCAGCTCTGTGGCAGATAGGCCTAATATAAGACAGTATGACATAATCATATCTTTGTTTTTATTGTGACGTTCTGGATAGTGAAGTCGCTATAACCCCTTATGACATCATTAGGGTTCAGGCTTAGAGGGATAGTTTGGATGTTTTCAAGTGGGGTTGTATGAGGTACTTCTCCATAGTCAGTGTGTTACCTACAGTAGATGGAGTTTATAGAAACAGACAGGAGTACCAGCACGGGAGCAAAGCAATGTACTGCTGTGGATGGGGGCAGTAGCAAAATAGATTTTAGACACCAAAAAAAAACATCAATATCAGTTTAAGCGTACGGCATATTTAGAATATTTTCATCGCTCTATCTTGCCGTGACACAGCACTTTCTGACCGGGGAACTGAAGCTGTTATCTATGCTTTCGCAAAAACAACCAGACTCCATTGAAAATAACAGTTATTTTAGCTTGCAGAATGCTGTTTGTTTGTGTTATAACAAACAAACTGATCGAGGCAGCGGTAGACCACCAACTCCCATGTTCTGAGAGGTAGAATTACATGTTTTGTTAATGGAGTCTGATGGCTTTGAAGAGAGCATAGATAACGGCGCCGGTTCCGTGTCGGAAAGGGCTGTTTGACGGTGAGGTAAAGCCGGGAAAATATTCTAAATATGGCGTACACTTAAACTGATATTGATTTTTTTTTAGGTGTCTAAGATCTGTTTTGCTGCTGCCCCCGTCCACAGCAGTACATTGCTTTGTTCCCGTGCTGGTACTCCTGTCTGTTCCTCCAGACTGGCTTTGTGCCGACCGCCATCTACTGTAGGTAATGCACTGACTATGGAGAAGTACCTCATACAACCCCACTTGAAAACATCCAAACTATCCCTTTAACATTTTAAACAGAAATCCTGTATTACAAATGGAGGTGTGGGCTTTGAAGGATGGGGCCATTTTTACGGCAGGGAATGTTTAATGAAAGACGCTATCAAGCTGCATTATGGGAATCCACTGTTTCTGGATACTATGGGACTAGAAGTCAGGCTATCTCCGCCTCTCCAGCTTCAGTCTTTACCATTCTTTTTTAATGCGTCTCTTGTAAAACACCCAACTTCATGGTGGTGCAACAATGAACAGCTGGAGTACCCCTTAAACTTCTCATGACTCAAATATACTGTATGCAACCTGTGATAATGGGGCTAGCAAGAACATTTTAAGTGGTCACAAGCCAAAAATGAAGGGAGACACTGGTTTGAATGCAGAGCTGCATTGTAATTCTGCATTTAGTTTTGTTTTTAATTTTCGGATTTTGCTTTCATCATTTCTCTATTTTTACGAGTGGCTTTTATAGATTGTCATATTTTGTACAGCAAGACATGGCACCTGTTTCCCTTTCATGAAAATTTACTAAAAAACATACTGCCTGGTAGTAATATACTTTATTTGATATTCACAAGCAAGCTTCATACTAAACTCTCAAAAAAAAACTAGCAACTTTGGTGTTCACAGCGAAATACACCAATAACACGTAATACGGAAGCCATCGGACAGATTCCACCAGTGAGATGAAAGAGCTGGAGTGTTCCTGTGCTCGATCTAACAGGGGACTCACCCATGTTCAGTGACTGCAGTGTGCGATAGAGTCGTGATGCTGTGACCTCAATCTATTACTGCACTCAGTTCAGCTCCTCTTGGGCTGCCATACAGCGAGCTCAGTCCATGTGGCTCCAAAAGGGGGGAAACAGTGATATCACATCAGATTCAAGTAATAGACATCACCTATAACCCACAGTAACAAGAGTCGGCTCTGTGCCACAGCCGTTAAAGTAGGAAGTAGAAGTGAATGATGAAGATCGGCACGGTCACGATCATCTGACTGAAAGGCAAACATGTGCTTCAATGAGGTGAGTTTCAATGCAGTGGCTACAACTCAGTAAATCCTCAGCCACGGAAAAGCTTTAAAAGAAAACTGGAGACCATCTTGCCATGGGATCACACACCAGCCCCGACACCAAATCAGGCCAGGAGCAGAAATTCCACACTTCCTAGCCCCGTACTTCATGGCACCTTTGCTCAGACCACACCCATCTTCGAACTCATCAACCCTTCATTTTGATCTCAGCTACACACCTGTAAAGTTTCCTGATTGCATCTTGCACGGTTGTGACGTCATCATGTGACAAAATCTATCCACAGACAGACATATTAACACCTGGCAAAGTACTCTAGACCTCCTCTGTGGTAGTTCCTGCAACAGTAGGCGTCTCCAGGACCACATTTTGCCATGATGACACACACACACACACACACACACACACACACAAGGTGAAACCAAGCCTACATTAAACTGGGACAGATGCCCAATCCTCAACAGGCTTCCTACGAAATACAAATATCAATCAATCAACATTTATTTGTATAGCCCTTTACAATAACCAAAAGGTACCCAAAGTGCTTTACATTAACATCAAGAAATAACAGGAATAAAACCATAACATATCATAAAAAGGTACATAAAAAGCACAGGAAAAATGTCACAGAGCTACTAGGTATTAAAAGCCAATCTAAATAAAAAGTCTTGAGCTTAGATTTAAAAAGTACTAGGTCAGTGACAGTGCGTAGATCAATATATAATGTAATAAATATATAATGTAACATACAAAACATGTGTAAAACATGTTCAATAACCACGTGGGCACATAGCTTTAAACAAATTATCACGATGTCCCCCTAAAAAAAAAATGCCTGGCACCCAACAGAAGCCTTAAAAAATCGCTGTAAGGTGTCACAATGTGGCACAATTTAAGCTTCTCTTATTTTGGACTTTGAATTCAACAGCCTTCCATATACCCACTGATTCTCCCTGACACTGTAGTACCCATAGTTGATGATATCAGGGAGTGAATCGTGTTAAAATGAAGACAAGACAGTCCACAGAATCAGCACAGTATAACTCCCAAAGAAAAAGAAAAATGCGTTGACATGCCTGTTGCACAGGCGTGCCAGTAGTATAAAGCTATACTCCTCAAAACGCGCTCATTATGATTAAAGACTGAGAGTGGAAATGGGACAATTAACATCGATTTGAGGGGGGGTATGAGAAAGATAAACAGTGGTGTGGGAACTTGGCCGGTGTGAGCAGCAGTGGCTTGATGAATCAATATGAGACTATAGCTCTGCTGCGCATCGATGGAAGAGAAAAAGGCTCAAACAGTGACAGTAGGATGAGTCAAAAACACACGTTTGGACATTGAATGAGCACAGTGGTGCGTTCATGAACCTTCACAAATATCAAACATCTTTACAAACACGACAGAAACGTGGCAAGTAGGTGGTGCGTAACCACGGAGATATGGCACAAGAAGACTGCCGGGAAAAAGGCGTAATAAACGCCGTGACACCGAAAGTACAGCCACGCACATAAACACACAGCTCTTACCTTTGGAGACCACTGTCACCGTGCAGTAAACAAGGAGCAGGAGGCCCGTCATGGAGAGGTAACGTCCTTTTGTCAGCGCACCCATGATACCGACGCGGATACGCTCTCCACGGAGGCGCTATACGGGTGGTGGTGGTGGTGTCGGTGCTCCGGAGCTCCGGTGCCTTCTCCTCCTCTCCGAGCCTCCTCCGAGCCCGGCTGCGCAAGTTCCTCCTCCTGTAAACCAGGGAAGGGGACAGCTTGGCGCTCTGGTAGAAGAAGAAGAGGAAGGAGGAGAGGAAGAAGAAGTGAATGGCTTGCGAGCTGGACTGTTGAGCGAAAGGGAAGAAGCATCTTCACTTCACTTTTGTTGCGCGTGTGTGCGCAGCAGGAGGGACGCGCGCTCAGAGTTTACCCCTTCATCATCATCATCATCATCATCATCATCCCGGAGCCTGCAAAGTGCTAACCAATGGCAGAGGGAGCGAGGAGGAGAGGAGGGGACCAAAGGGGTTGGTGGTTTGGGTGGGGGGGCAGTAGGCTACATGCAGGTCTAATCACTCAAACACTTCTTCTAACTGTAAACGCGTCAGTCAAGTCTATTGTGGCCAAAGAAGGAAAAAAGAATACAATGATTTAATTTCACTTAATTATTAAATACGACAAAGCTTCATCTGATATTCCAGTAACAATTTCCAAATGGAGAATACATTTATTTATTTGTATTTATTTATTTATTTGCACATATGTAAAACTTCCCAAAATCCAGTCAATGAAAAAAAAAACAAGAAATGTGTCAGGAGACGTCAAGAAGCCACACACTGTTAAGAATTTCCCAGTAAAATAACAGTAAAGAACTGGCAGCAGGGTTGCCTTTATGTTGCTGTAAAATTAACATTATTATACTGTCGCTAAAATTTACAGCTTTTTACTGTTAATGAAAAATACAGTTTGAACTGTTTGTTTTTTATTAATTTCACAGTGTTTTACAGTTAATTTACTGTTTAAAGATACATTATATAGCTGTTTTTCCACCTTTCTTTTACATTATCTTACTGATTTGTTTTAATGCACTATTTAGGTTGTATTTTTTACATTCATTTTAATAAACATTATTTTTTGCCCACATGAATAGACTTAGCAGGTTACAGACATAGGAATAGTCACACTAAATACAATAAAAGGCACTTGTTAGGAAAAAGGCTATAATAGACTTGTTGACACTTTTCCCAAAAATGTCTGTCTCTAGCTGGCTACAAGCACAGAATGCAAACCATAACAACATGTGAGTGAAGAACAGAGCTAATTCACTGATTTTCCAATCATGTACAATGTACAAGCCTCACATGTGCAGATCAGGTCCCAGAATTAAAAACATACTGCATGAAACTGTTACTGATGATACTTTAGACAGTTGATCAGCAGTAAAGTGCTGTTTTTTAAGAATGCATTATAGTTCAGTTAAAGAACGGCCTATAATTTAACAGGTTTTCTTTTTTATTAACAGTAAAGCACTGTTTTTAGCAATAACAGGTTAATACTGTTGAAATCCTGCTGTAAATTAACAGCAATTGTGTGCAGGCTTATACAAAGGACCCCCCCGCGCCCCCCTCCACCAACCCCAGGAGAAAAAAAAACAATAACCAAAAGGAAGAAAGATCTAAGCTCACATAATTTTAAAAATACCACAAAAGTTAAACAACAACAAGAAGTACACAAAATGTGCAGAAAAACCCTAACCAAACAGTGGAAAACAATCCAATAAAAACAACGAAATACATACAAAAAAACAGTACAGAAGAAAAGAAAATATATCTAAACATATCAAAAGATAATTAGACATCATTAATTAAATGTGATGATAATTTCAGTTTAAAATGTTCCAAGGATAACGAGCTCTTGATAACATGTATTTTGGTGTTCCATATGTGTACACCACGATATCTGAGGGAGTACTGGTCATGTTTATATATTTTCAAGAGATCATTGTAATAACTTTCTTTCCTCTTCAGTCACATGGGCAGAGCAGAGCAGAGAAGCACACTGGCCCTCAATCCCCCCTGACTGCCAAGTACATTTCTAAGAAGTGTTTCTTGGCAGTCACAATTTAGAAAAAAAAATAAAAATCTTCAGATGTATTTGGGCCACAGAATCTGTCACTGTTACATTTTACTTTTTTAAAAAACATGGCCATGTTACTAACTAAACTCACATGATGGACCTGCTGTAAAGACGGATTACCAACATGGGCCAAGACGAGCCCTCAGGGTTCAAAAGGTGGCAATTAGTTTGCTGATATACTGTATGCACCAGCTCAGCTCATATATAGGCTATATAGTATATTATATAATCTACAGTTGTAACTCCAAACCCAGACTGTACCAGATGGGGTCCCTGCAGACCCCAGAGGTCTACTTTCACTTCACTCAGTGGTGCTTTATTCTGTCATTCCGATTTTTCAGGACTTTGTCAATCAGTTTGATCCTAATGACTTCATATCATTTTCAGTTTTAATTAGTGCTTTTTTAAAAACCCCAATGTATCAAAGCGTCAAAATCACCCAATTACAGCCTATGCTGCTAAAATAGAATAGATAGATCACATGACTGCCATGGGTCCTGATTTAAAGTCATCAGGGGGGTCGTGGCGCTCTGTCAGTCATTGTGAAGGAGACAGACACAGACCTCCTCCTGTCACATGTCAGTGTGTGTTATAACTGCCTGTAGCATCTAGTGTTCATAGTCATGTAAACACCATTTTTTTACATTTTGTACAAAATGAAAAATCTTAATTACATTATTTTAACAGATGGGTCATACTGAGATCAAGGTCTCATCTACTTTTGTATTGAAAGACAAAATTAAAAACAAAAAAGTGTTGACTGTGGGTGGCAAGTTCAAATGACTGTGGGTTTATTTTAATCATTTCATATTGGGTTACCATAAATATAACACAAATTATGTTGACTTTAAATTACTGAAATCTAAATCAAAAGGATAGTAAATAAGCTTTTAGGTACTAATGTGGATTGTACTTGGGATAAAAGCTGCAATTTGTATTAAAGTATACATTTTCATTTTACACAATATGCAACTTAACTAACTTTCCAAGAAAAATAATCTGTTTTTTTTCCAGATGACATTACATAACTAATTGTTTTAAGAAGAAATAAGTTAACATTTTCCAATGATGGCTCTTTCTTAGTTTAATTTTGGGGTCCCTATAGGGTCACAAGGTGGGAGTCTTTGTATGTTAAAAGTGCTAAATTTCAAATTCAAAGTAATTTTATTGCCTCCACACGGCTCTCAACATGGAGACAGCTGAGCCGGTGGCTTGCAGGTAACGGTGCCAACAGCGCTAACAAAGGCAACTGTGCTGACAGAGCTAACAGTGTTAACCTGGGGGGGGAACCGGAGGGTGGGCGCTATATGCTTCCGTGACACCGTTGGTCAGGACGGCGTTATCAGCTGTAACCGCCGTATAGGAGCAGTGCAGAGTGGTGGCCGTGAGCTAGCCAGTGGGGCACGCTCACATGCACTATACGTGCAGCCGGCCCAGCGATGTCAACAAAGCACAGTGAAGCTCTGATTCCAACACACACAGGGAAAGAGACTCAGGGAGACATTACTCCTAATAATATATTAATATATAATATAATAATGCTCTGAATATTGAAGAGAGAACCTTTAAAGAAAAAAAAATGTTGACTACAAGATGCACAACTGGAAATGTGTCCTAAAAATACATATTTTTAGGACTTTATCATCTCAGTGTGTCAGGTTTTTCAGGAAAACAGGTTTGGACCCAAATGCAGGTAAGGATGAGGAGGCAGCAGGCTGAATTCAATGATTTAATAACAAAACACTTACAATATACAAAAATGCAGCTGGTCCACCAGGAAGTTTGCAGAAAGCCATTCCACAAAGTAATATCGCAATGAGTAAACTAGAAACTAAAATATTGCGAAAACAAAACATCACGACAGGGAAACACAACTCACGAGGAGCGACGACGAACTAGAAACAGGGGAAACACACCGACTAAATCCATCAGGAGAACAGGCTGATTGAACACAGGTGGAACAAATCAGGGCGGGGCAGACAATCACAAAAGGCGGGAAACAAACTAAGGCAGGAAGTAAAACCAGACAAGACGGGAGAGGAGTGAACTTATCAAAATAAAACAGGAAACACGAATGAATGAATATAACAGAAAACCCAAATCCAAGAAACCCAAATCCTCCAGACAATTACAGAACTAACTAGAATGGCATTCGGAGAGCGCAGACCTCTGCCAAGCTGCCCGAGTACGATTGCCCCCCCTCTCCGTGCAGCTTGCACCATCATCCAGGTGTATTTTTGTTTATGTTGAGAGTGTTGTCGAGATGTTCAGCTGTACATAGCGGAGCATCATAAAACACTTCATTCAAACTGGACAGAAACAAAGTAAAACTCACCTAAACCGTCATTGTTACTCTTTCCAACAATCACCAAGTGTGCTTTGGTCGAACTCAACTGTAATTTCACCGAGTTTAATGTGAAAAAACGCAGAATCTACAGGTGTCCCCCCCTCCCGCCACCCCCCACTCTCTCTCTGTCCCTCTCTCTGCAGGCAAAAGGAAAGAGGCAGGGTGACGCGTCATGAACGAGTCATCAGTTACACTGTGCATGTCCTAAAGCCTGTGGTGTTAATGCACAGGCTGACCGGAGTTATTAAAAAAATTCCCGAAGCCGGATCATGATCCGGATCGCCACCAAAATGGAATCGATTGTTCATCGTGCCACACCCCACCCCTCCAAAAAATTTCATTCAAATCCATTGCGGACTTTTGGAGTAATCCTCCAAACGGACAAACTAACAAACCAACAAACAAACCAACAAACCAAAAAAATAACGCCGGTGAAAACATAACCTCCTTTCTAGGCCTTCGGCCTTGGCGGAGGTAATAATCCACTAAAAAGTTGAACACAAGATATTCTGAAGTCTTAACTAAAAGAAAAAGTCCAACGGTGTCTGTGCACAGTGCCAGACTGTGACATGGTAGGTCCGTAGTCACACATGGCCAGAACCATTTTACTTTTCTTTTCATGATTTGTGCTGCGTGTTGTTTATCTGTCATCTGGGATTGAAAATGTGTCTACATTAACGGCACAATGGAAAACTGAATAAATGCAAGAGTGAGAACCTTATGGCACATTTCTTAAGAAGATGCATCTGCTTTGTCTGCATAATCTACAATGTCCTTGTTTCGTATTTGTTGGAAGGAAGGCCGAAAGACACATTTATTTCTTCTTTATGCACATTTCCCAGTAAAACCGATAGAAACTAAATGTTTCGCTGAGCATTATGCATGCCTTTCATTTATAAACCTTTTTTATTTGAGTTTGGCATTCACAATAACTGCAAATGAACACTTTCATTTCTCTTCAATCTTTTTCTATTCTGTCAACCACCTTCAGCAACTCTGCTGCTGATGTGTGGAATATGTCTGGCAAGCTTCCCTTCCATCAAGCAAAGCTCAGGATGTTTTCATCAGGAAGTCCTTGACCTGATTTTGTGTTGCAGTTATTCTGCATTTCACTCTCATCTGACACAGATGTGATGTTCTGTAATCAGTGTGACCTGCAGAACGCTGTATGGATTGCCTTTAAATTACAATTTATGGATATGAAGTAAAATAGATACTGAGGCAATAGCAATTTTCACTCAACGCAGTTGTGCTAAAATTGGAATTTGTAGGTGTTTCCATGACAATAAGTATATTTGAATTCATTTCTCAGAGACAATGTCATAAGTATGCCAGCTTGACTGATCTAGTCATTGATTGGTTTTTGGCAGAGAGCCAAAACTAAAGCAAATTAAATGTTGCTGAAGTGTCTATATACTGCGATATTGTGCACTGCGATATGTCTTCTTCTCTTTAATGTATCTGCCATATCTCAGAGGTGTATGTAATATTATTGTTCTCAATCAAAAGTATTCCAATGTAACACTGACATTGAACTTATTTTAGAGAACTTATCATTGACATCACTGGAAGTTTCACTTTGCTCTTGTTACTCCTATTTGAGTACTAACAATCAGTTGACAGTTTGCTAAAGCTGCTAATAAGAGCAATACTCCGCATTTAAAGACTTTGGAATGTGGTATATATTTTTTTTTGCCTTTACCAAACAAAAGTCGAAGAGCATTATTAGATTTTATTACACAAAATGTTCTAGATGAGACACATTTTCAGACAGAAAGGAACTGAGGACTTCAAATCACCACCTCTGCCTCTGCTGACCACTTTTATAACATCCTGTTCTGGACTGGGCACTTGTGACAGGGCTACAATGGATGTGAAAGGTGCACTTAAGGACAACACTTGAAATGATTCACCTCTTGTAGCTTTTTATTTTAAATGATTGGGAGAGCAATCAGTGTAAGTGCCTCTAGTCATGCAGATAAAACAAAGTGGGCAGCTTTGTTTTCATGGATGGTGAGAGCTGAAAGAATGGTACACAACTAGTTCAACTATACTTGACTGGAGTGCAGCAGGACGATTACTGTGCAGATTAGTTTGAGTTCCACTGTAGTGAGGCCAACCTGTCTCCTAAAAATGATGTCATGTACAACTAATTTGCATTGGCTCACATGTTTTGTAAAAAAAAAGGTTATTGAACACGTCTGTAAAATATTCACTGTCAAAGACATTCATGCTTTTCCGACAATATTGCTTCGGAAAACAGAAGTTTAAATCTGGATTTTGGTTAAATATTGAAAAAGTCAATGCTGAAGAATGAGACGGGGCATGTCGTGTTTTTTTTTTTTTTTTATATCTAAGCCTCTATGTGTTGAATATTTCTATCATCATAGCATGTTTCAAATTATTCTGGCGGCATACGTTCGTTATTGAAAAATAAGACAAGCCCACTGAAAGTTGGTGCAGTCTATGTGTTGCATTCAGTGTACCGAGATCAGAGTTGTATCTTTTTTGATTCCCCCCACTGGGGGGCACCAAAGTCAGAACTTTTATAATTCTACACATAATGGCTTTAACCAAGAACGTGATGTTTCCCAAACCATGAACACGTGTTTTAGTAGCCTAACTGTAACCACACCTGGGACATGAGATGCTAACGGTGTCTCTAATCTCATGACTCATGTTCTTTGTACAGCCAAACATCCACCCTGTCTGACTGAAAGAATACATGTAACGCAAGTAGCAATTACATTTCCTCCAAGCTGTATTTGGTAGTGTGAGTCAATAGCAAGGGGAGACGAGGTTGATGAGGTAATATTCTATATTTTTCATAATTTTCAACAAATTCCATGAATAGTCCAAAACCAACAATGAATGCATCTACTAATACACAAAGTGTTTTGTGTGTATCCGAAGCCTGATATATGTTCTTCCCCTGTGCCATACTGTGTGTTGTTGTCCAGACACTATTAAAACACATCAGTGATCCACAAAGTTGCACTGGGTGACATGTTGCAATTCCTTACCATGCACACACACACACACTTTATTTTAAGTCAATTCCACATACGCCGCCCCGCTGCTGTAACTAAACATCTGAAACTAGTCACCAACAAATACGTTTACTTCAATTTGAGAAACTAAAACCAGTTTTCCAGAGGAAAGGTTCAAGTCCACATTATGTAAGATTCACCACCGATCTGTGACCATAACCCAACCATAACCATCTTCAATCACAAACATGAGCAAACTTTGCTCACATTGTACACTGTGGAGCAAGAGATGCTCACAACTAGGGATGTCACGGTACCAGAAATCTAATAGTCGATACCAATACCAGTGAATTTCCACGATTCTCGATACCAAGTAGATACCATGGTAAAAAAAAACAACAACAATAAATCCCATGTAATCCAACACGTACTCTTTTATTAAAAACATTTGAACATCACAAAAAACAGAGGCATGTAGCCTTTAAGTAATAAATAAAAATAATTGACCCTTTTTGTTCATTTTGGCGTATCAGCAGCATGCTATCAATCGATAGTCAGACGACAGACACTACATACTTACCGTGAATGCATCTGGTCCATCAGCTCAGAGTATCAGGAGTAGGAGCAGAAGGCAGAGGATTTGTTGTCGAAGCGAAAAGCAAACGCACCTATTTGGCAATATTTCACATTTAATCCCAGTGCTATAAGGGAACCATAACGTTAATGAGGTAATCGCTGCGAGGTGGATGGAGCTCTTCACAGCCGGTGTGCACGGAGGAGCGGCGCCAGGTAGACCCCCCGCAGCAGAGCTGCGCAGCAAAAGCGCTACCGGAGAGGCCAGACACACCGCCACCCGACAGTAAAGATCAGAGTCAGCGCTCTGCACATGTTGACCGTCATCTTTTCTTGTAAAATGTCCGGTGTAATCGGTGACACCGGTGTTGTCACAAATTTATTAACCGGTGGGAAAATTTTCCTCACTGTCACATCCCTACCAATGACCATTACAGGCATCGTACGGTACCTTCAGTACTGTAGAAAAAGAGTACCGTCACTTTTTTAGAATTTTGGCATCGACTTGGTACAGAAGTATCGGTTCTCATGACATCCCTACTCACAACTGTGTCCACAGATTCATCAGGCTCACAATGAAGCACTGAAACGTATACCTTAACAAATCCCAATCTATCAGTTTGGGAGGCCAATAACAGCACTTCAGCCCATAAACCAGGTGTGATCCATTCGCTTTACCTCTTGCTGCCATTATCATCTAGTGCAGCACCTGCTTGGCTCCCTGCTTGCAGTGTTGGAACTAGACTACTTTGTGCAACAGATAAACTCTCTCTCTATTACTGATATTGAATGTTTATCTGACTCCTCTGTCCTTGGACGATGCTTTACCTGCAGCCTGCAGAGGCTGAGGATCCCTGAACTAGAAACAATAAAAGTGATATTAGGCTACAATAAAATATAATTATACAAGCAATATCAGGATTCCCACCTGGTGAACTGCTGTTGGCATTATTAAAAACATTCACGTAACCTGCAATATGAAACAGAGACAATATGGCTAAATTTAATTTAGCTGATAATTGATACACTCTTGGTAAAGCGCAGGATGATTCCCTGGGTGTACATAGAGTCAACAGTCTGTTTCTGGAGAAGGCTGCGGCATGATATTGTGGAACAAATCCAGGAGGAGGCTCATATACCTGACCTTCAGCCGTCAAACATTCCCTAGCTCATCTCTCACCGGTCGGTCTGATCCAACGCATACAAGTCTCTGATGTTTAGAAGAAGGTTACAGTCAGGCTCAGATACAGTGTTGATCACAAACACCACTGTGAAAATTAGCACACGCTAAAACTGCATTTGAACCATTTCATCACAGATGAATAATGGTCAAACATCGTGGTCAATTTATCGTTATATACACCTCCACACAGCCATGGTCCACCGGCACAGGTTTTTTTTTAATTGTTTTGCTTGATTAGGACTTTTTTCTGGACTGTGTACGGATTGTGATTGATAGGCATGTGCACAACAACTAACACTTTTATCTGGAAAAAGGGAAATAACTTCTTTTGCAATGAGCACTATAAAATGGGACCAGGATCAATAGACAGTGTAATAAAGTGGCTGTACATACTAACTGAAAAAGTGGATTTACTGTGAAGAAAATGTAAAAATTGCAGTATTAGTGTACTTATAGCTTGTAAGTCAGCCTATAAGAAATTGGGTTTTAAGCAGTAAGAGCTATGTGACACGTCCTCATATCTAAACGACAGAATAGTGTGTTTGTCAATGACTCCCAAAACAACATATACAGTATGACCGTTCTATTTAATGCTGTGAAACGGCTGCACGGAGGAAGTTTTATAAACGCGACCGTTCTATTGTTGTGAAACGGTCGCAGTTTTAAACACATGGTTAATGTTGTGAAACGGAACTACTTGGTTATGTTTAGGTGACAAAACTACTTGGTTAGGTTTGGGCAAAGATCATGGTTTTGGTTAAAATATGCGACATGGTTACGTACATAGTTATGTAATAACGTAGTTACGTACTGACGCAGTTACCATAGTAACATAGTTATGTACGTAACTTAAAATAACTCATCATGTTGACTTTTGGTTTCAGACGAACAGGTGCCACCACAGTGAAAGTCCTGTGTTTGTTTGTCCCATCCATCCACCCAGACCTCCTCCCTATGTGGACTTTGTCGCTCTTTATACTGCATCACCTGACTTCCTCATTTGTTTGCGTCATAATTGCTACGGCTACAAGAGGTCGCCGCCTAACAACAAACGTAAATATGGGTCGTAATAAGCTGCTTCCACAGATGACCTGTATGGGTGTTTCTTCGGTGAGGACAGCTTGAGCTATGTGTGAAAGTTATCTTCATAATGTATATCAGATTTGGCAAAAAAAGGATAAGAATTCATGCACATTATTACTACATACAGCACTGGAACTGGAGACAGCAGTGCTGCATATCGAGCTGCTCTGGTTTACTGAATGCATGACTCATTCTCTATTACGCACTGTCCAACATAAGTCTACATCACTTTATCACCAGTTTAATTATTATAATTTCATTCAATATTTCCATCACACTTAACACTAACAGCTGCACAAACAAAGTAAACAGAGAAAGGCTGTAATGTGGTCGTAGATAGTTCAGTGTCCTGACTGATTGTGGCTGGTGTAGCTCTCTGCCAGCTCTCTGCTGTCTGCCTCCATCTCCAGCTCTCCTTCCTGTATTGATTGAAGAAGAAAAACTTACCCTTAAACAGCACATATACCACTCGCTTCCCTTAGTACTAACATTTCCCAATGTAATGGTTATTTACTGATACATGACATGATGCAGAAAGGTCATCTCTATAAATATCATCCATCCAAATTCATTACACAACGAGAGAGGATGAGTCGAGTCTGATCCCCGAGAGGCGGTTTGACGTATATAACAGAAGCTTTAGCTTTTGTCTCACAGAAAATCAAAACCAGTTTTTTTTGAGTCTCATCATTTAATCCTCAGCGCTTCCTTGGCCTTCCATCCTCCCCTCATCTGAGACTGATCCTCCTGCCTCCTTTAGACTCGGTCACACTGAGTACTACATGTAGAACATACAGGGCCGATTGTAATCTATACAACTGTAGGTTAACATGTGCCTCATATGTTATCTTTGGGTATATGTGAGTATAGTACACTCACTGCAGTCACTGTAGCATATTTAGGTAAAATTATATTATATTATATCAGATTAGATTCAACTTTATTGTGCTCAAACCAGAAAGGGATGAATGAATAACATCACTCTTATGACTCTTATAATGATATATAATCTTACAATTAAAATTCAGGACAGGGAGCTAATAAGAAAGTCAAATTTAAATTGATATATATTGAACTCATCCATAAATGCCTAAAAAGGAAAAAATCAAAATGGATCATGGCCCATTTTAAACTCAAATAGATTTTTTTTTTTTTTTTTTTTAAATAGGGAGCAGTCATGGACCGAGTGAGACCAGTGAAGACACAAGTCCTGCAGCTGAAGTTAAAGGCAGAAGACTTCCAGATATTAAACTCAGTTTTCTTCTCCGGCTTCATCAGAAATTATAATCTGCTAATTAACCAAAGTACTCAAAGTATTTAGTCTGTGTGATTAGCTCGAACATGTCAACTTTGTAACAGAGGGATTCAATGAAGGTGGAGAAGCCACTAAAGATAATTCTGTCGCTGCTGTATTTACTGCTGTGCTGTTGTGTTTAGATTCTTATCTTGCACTTGTAGTGTATAATCAGCCTTTTTCTTACTGTTATAATATATTTTATTTCCTGCTGTGTACAAGGCCAAAGTCTTTTCAAAAAACATGTTCTCTGTGCCCTTGTGTGAACTGCAATTGACCTCTGTTTTTCCGGTGTTTTGAGTTAGGAATATAACCATTTAATTGGATCTCTGATGCTTCAAAGTTAAGGGAGTGAAATAATAGATAAGACGATGGCAGAAGTGTATAACCATTTAATTGGGTCGCTTATGGTTCAAGGTTAAAAGAAATAGGTGAGGCAATATCAAAAGTGTATAAAAGAGCATGAAGAAAACAAGTGTCAGACCTTTTTTCCACTCTGCAGACTGGAAGTGTCATTCTCTCAATAAACAGAAAAGGAACTCAAGAAATCGGTTTCTTCTGTGCTCGTTGAAAAAATACTACACACTAATACTGTAGTTAATATAGTACGATGTAATACAATGCAAAGGGAACTGCAGTAATAACCAGTTACTTATTAATCTTCAGTTTTTGCTGACACTACTTTAATTGTTTGTGTGGATGGCGTTATAATGAGCTGTATTATCAGAGAAGGTGTTTCTAATATTTTGTCCACCTCACAACTTCACAAACAGTTACAAAATCACCATATATTTTGATCTCTTATATTAATATATTCTCATTATTATCAACCTTGCACATGTGTTTCCATGTGTCATTCTATAAATTATGATTTAAGAAATCAATAATTGTGATAACATGTGACATGTGGTATATCTCTGTATGTATTAAATGTTAGTTGATGAGTATGACACATTGTTGATTTTGTTCTTGCATGACAGACAATGAGATGAAGGTCACTGAGACCATTATTTCCTGTTACTGAGAACTGTTTCACTCACATTATAATAAAGAGTATTGCATGTATTAAACTTGAGGTTAATGCTGTAAAATGTGAACCACCAAACCATCACACTATAATAGACTGTGAAAAGGCATTACTAATGAACCAAGCCACTGATACTGCAAATTGTGCTTATAGGAATGAACAAAACCACATTGTTGAACCACCACCAAGACGATTTACTGTATTTGGGCCAGTGGCCAGCACGTCAACAAGCCCCAAGGGTCTGAAGCTCTGTAGCTTTACCAAAAAACCTATCTTTTATATTCATTAAGGGCCTTACCGAGCATGCGGCGCCCTGGGTAGGAAGCAAGTGAGCTGTAACTGAGAGGGGAGCACAGACAGTTTAGAAAGAACAACAGTGAAACACTCCAATGTTTTAATTAGAACACACAGTGGACTTAAAGTATGTGCACTGAAACTACATCTGCTGTGGTTGCATAACAGGTATCGCCTAAAGCAGTGGCTGTCAAGCTTGGTTGGTGCCAGATCATAAGCATGCATCCAAGAGGAAGCTACGGAAATGGTGGACACAGCGCTGAAAAAAAACGCAAATAGGGGAAACACCAAGCGGACAAAGCTTGTTCCAAAATGAGAGTGAATCTGGGGTCGGCTTTCACTGAGCCGGGGGGGGCAACTTTGAATGTTGTGTTTACAAATGGCAATGGACAAATCCTACTCATTCTGCCTTTAAAAACTGCATTATCACAATGATAATGTAACTCTGAAATATATGTAGACCTAATGTTCATTGTAATGAAATACACAACAAAAGCACGTTTTAAGAGTCTGCAAATTATTTTTTGTTGTTGTTTTCTTTCTCACAAATTTACGACTGTAATCTCAGATTTTTTTCTCTGAGTATTACCCCCTCTCCCCCCTGCTCTGTAATCATTACCTCCGCTAAGGCCAAAGGCCTTGAAGGAGGTTATGTTTTCACTGGCAATGGTTGGTTTGTTTGTTGGTTTGTTGGTTTGTTTGTTTGTTTGTTTGTGTGGCTGTTAGCAGGATTACTCCAAAAGTTTGTGATGGATTTGAATGAACTTTTTTGGAGGGGGTGGGGTGAGGCACAATGAACAATTCATTAGATTTTGGTGGCGATCCAGATCATGATCCGGATTCAGGAATTTTTTAAAGAATTCCGATCAGCCTGAGCATTAAGACCTCTGGGTATAACACATGCGCAGTGTAATTGATGACGTGTGGATGACACATGACCCCGCCTTCTTCCTTCTTCGTGCAGAGAGATACGTGTGTGGATGTGTGGCTAGACTTCGAGGTGTGGCGGGAGCTGCTGGCCGTCCGCGGTGAGAAAGAAAAAAGCGGTAGTTGACGGGATGAGAGACAACGTAGTGTAACGTTATACAGACATAACAAGGCTGCTGAATGAGAGAGGCATCCGCCGATACGTTACATGGAAACACACCATGTTCATAATAAGCCGACCACCTCACGGTACCGCCAGCTGTGAGCTGTAATCTGTTTTTAAAGTCAGGCACCTTGGCGGAGGTCTGCGCTCTCCGAGTGCCATTCTAGATATTATTATGTTTTACCTATAATGGCCCTAATAGATGAGGCGGCACAAAACAGAGAAATATGGGTCTTTTTCTTTGTGCTAACGTGTCTCCTCATTTCCTTTCCTCGCCTCCTCTCCTCGCGTCTTAGTCCCTCCCACGGACGATACGGGCGATACGGGCGATGCGAGCGGAGGAGGCGAATAAGAGATGCGAGGAGAGAGGAAGCGAGGAAATGTTTTTTTAGAGACATGAGACATCCTTTCCGGCAGCACCGGCAGCTGATCACAGCTGGATCAGTCGGCTTTAACAGCTGTAGAGACTTTTGATGGAGTTTGTGTCTGAACTGATCTAATACTAATAAAGACACACAGTTCTCATTGTTTTCTCTCTGTAGCCTGTTACCTGTTTAACAAACACCTGCACATGAATAACAGCTGCAGTCTGTATTTATACTGTGGACTCAGGAACCATTTCTACTGGCAAAATGCCTTTATATTATTTATTCATTATTAGTTTCTGTATATATTGATATTCTGATTGTGAATTCATTATTCAATAACCCAGAATATGATCATGGTGTCTTATGAACACTATAAAGTATTCATTAGGCTAAATGTTTGAGGGGAAATGTAAATGATGTAACTCATATCAAACCCGACGCTCAGGAATTATCAGCCTCACATGTGACTGCTGACAGACAGACTCTCCTACTCTCTCTGACTTTAATTGTATGCTTAATAAAAGTTAATGGAATAAATAACAGATAATGAAAAGAAAACTCTTTCTAATAAATTAAGAAAGTTGCTTAAGGTCCGTTCGTTGTCATGTGTTAAACAGCTCTTTCAGCAGGCTGCTTCAGCCGCAGTGTGTGAAGGAGAAATATTGCCGGTCCTTCTGCTGCTGGAACATCTAATTAACACAGATTTTAACTAGATGGTGAATCAGAAGAAAACTAAAAAAAACTAAAAAAAAGTTTAATCTGTTATCTGTCTTCACTCCGGTATGAAACTCAGTGATGTTGACATGTATTTGATCAGTCCGATCGGCAGCAGCGTCTAATGAGTAACTGATATCTAATGAGGGGGCGTGTCGGTCGGTAAAAGACTTATGCAAAGGATACACCGGTGTATCCTCGCTTAAGACTCCTCCGGCAAGCCTCCTCGCTCCTCGCTCCTCGCTCCTCGAGATGCATTTAAGGAATTGGGACGTTCTTCAAGAAGGAGCGAGCAAGACCCCAGGATGTGCACCGGTCGTCGATCCCGACTTTCGTAGTGGCGAAACGGCAGTACTGCAACTTCCGTGTCAGTCACGTGATGCATTGGGCCCAAAAATACTTTTTCCCATAGACTTACATTGGGAAAGAGACGTCTGTAACTCAGCGGATAATTATTTTTGAGGTGAATCAACTCCCCAGTACGAACACTCTAATAGCCCTTTTTAAAAAATTACGTTTTTAAAGTTGTAAAACGCACTAATAGCTGAATCCAGAGTTATTTCCCTTCCTCCGTTCGTGTGAGTGAGACCCAGACCGAGGCTGGAGCGCAAGCCGCGACGACGGCGTGACGTTGGGACCCCGTGACTAAGTCATGTGACCGAGCAGACGCTACTCCGCCAATCATCTCGGACACTACTCCGCCAAGATCCGGGTACTTTTCCAGACGGAAGTCGAGCCATTTAGGCTTCATGCGCCAATGAGCAACTCTCATAGGAATGAACGGGGCCCCGCCTCCAACGCTGTATCCAGTTCTTTTAATACATCCATGTGAGCGAGGAGACGAGGAGGCACAAAATCGGGAAATGGAATGCAGCAATAGAGAGCAGCGTACTCTCTGTTTACATTTTGTTTGTGTGTTTGTGTGTTGGTGTGGGCGTGGGTGTGGTCTCCCTTCCTCATTCTGCTCATCGTGCTCACCTGTCTGCAATCACCTCACCTCACGTCTGTTGACCTGCTTCTCATCAGCTTGCAGCATTATTTTAAGGTTATTCTTTTTTTTAAATCTACCTCGGATCTTCAACCATTCTTTGCCAGATTGCTGTTTCAGCCAGAGAGGATCATCACTCGCCTGCCTGTCTTTCAACCTGCCAGCAACCTCCTATCCTCCAAGCTAGCTCCACCCGCCCGCCTCATTCCACGCTCACGCCAGCCCCGTTCTCCATTATCTCCATTATTCTCTGCCATCAGCCCCTCATCCAGATCCTCCTCTACAATAAGACTCTTGTCCTCCCACCCCCACCCTGTCCCATGTCCCTCCTGTGTTCATAACAGAAAGCAGAAACTGTATTAGACTAAATTGAAGTCTAGATCTATTGATTCCAGTGAGTAATCTATGATTTATTCCTCAACACACTAGTTTTTCATCTAAATTTCCTATGCATCATAGCAACTATTATAATGCCAAATGTAAATGAGCTCCCTGCACCTGCCAACACAACAGCAGTCTATTTTCATGTTTGAATTGCATTTGGATTAACATGAAGGCGTTATGCTAGTGGTCTCTGTTGGAGTGCTTCATGTCAGGGCTACCTGGTGTAAATGTTCCCGATAAATATATATATATAACACATAAGAAAATGCATAAAGAAACCACAGAATGGAACGCCATTGGTCTTTTGATTCTCCATTTGCAAAGCGCAGCAACATCTAAAAAGGAGACAATTCTATTACCTTGTATGCAGGGACCTTTCAATTATTTCTGGAAGGTGCACTCTATTTGCAGAATAGTGCTACCCTTGGCATGTAGTGCTTGAAGTGTGCTCTTCCAAGCACAGGATGAATGACACTACTTACTGTATTCTTATTACTGCTGGCTGCCTCTTTGGCGGAGGGGGTACGGAGTGATGCCATTTATCATGCTAGACATGAGGCTGGGTTTTTATCAAACACATTTTCTCCTACAGGGAGCTCACAGTGCACATCTTTGATGCATTTTCAAATTTACTGGACATCTTTATTTATATATTTTGCTTTCAGTGAGCAAGCTGGCCTGGAAACTCCCCGCACAGGAGTCACTGTCCTCGTCACTTGGGGTGTCAAAAAGTATTGAGTGGCTCGTAATGAAGAACATCCTGTGGGGATGAACCTTAATTTCTTCTAGGGAACATGCTGAAAATCCATAAACAAACCGGCAGTGAGAGTGTTTGATAGCTGGACTGCCTGAAGGCTGCTTTGTCTATTGGAAGATTACTGTAGGTAGCCCCAGGAGATTGTGTAACAGATGAGGAGACTCTTGCATGCATGCAGATGTGACACGTGTTATGCTTATGGATTTTCAATGAGTGGTAGACCAGGCAAATCCCGGCTTAGGTGCCGAGGTACCTAACAGGGAAATGTGTCACTTCACTCTAGCTGTCTCACACTCACTTCGTATATTCAGATCTACTGCATCACATTTAAACTGAAGATTTACACTGCAAAAAAAAGTAAAAAAAAAAGAAATCATTACAAGGGATTTCTTTTTTAAAATTTGTAAAACAAAAAGAGTATTTGGTGGCCTCCTTCCAGTTAGTGGCAGAAAATTCTCGTTTTCTCTGGTTTTTGGTGGTGTTTCCGAAAGTGAACATATTTTTTGATGTAGTTTAAGTGTATACTTACTGAACAGAAGTATGTACTGAAAATGCATACTCCCAAAAATGACTGTGATTTTGTTATCATGCTCGCGGCTTGGCAATGTCAGTCAGTTTGTTCGTCGGTCGACTACTTTGGTCCAGCAGAATTATCATATAATCAGTTATCAGTTGGATGTAGTTTTGTCCAGACAGAGGATCAATCCTCATGACTTTGGTGGTCCCCTGACTTTTCCTCTGGCACCACCAGCAGGTTGATATCAGCAGCAGCTACTGAATTATTTTACTTTATCGTTATTTTTACTTTTATTTATTTTGTTCATTCTTATTATCTCTTACTTGTACCTCTCCTGTGCTTCATTCTCATTGCTGTTGCTGCTATGACACCTGAATTTCCCTCCAGTGATTAATAAAGGTTTATCTTATCTTAATATACCTGTATATTGACATCACAATGTAAAAAGTACATTGACAAAGTCCTCAAGGTGTCCAGGACAGTTAGCATTGAGCAGTACAAGATACAGCCACGTTGTCCTCCTAATTAGTTGTCTGTACCAGCAAAATAAATTGCACTATTCCCCCATTGTGCATTTCTACAAAACAATATCTTTCAGGTGACATATACGTTTTCCAAACTCTGCTTATGAGTGTCATGGGCACTGAAATAGTTTCTGTTATGTATTCCTTTACATCAGATTCACACAACCTGAACAAGAAAAAAACTGTAGTTTACCTCTGGGAACCATTCATTTTCATCTAAGCAAGACCTCATTCATGTGTCTTTGTCTGTCTATTGGCAATACAGACATCTTTGAGGTTCACTTGGTGAAATATAACCAGTCATTTTATAGTAGTACACTTTAATTTAGTATTTAGTAGGTTTATGAGGTTACTGTTAGTTAGATTTAGATAGGCAGATTAGTTCTTTTCTGTGGGTTTATTCAGCCCTGTATGCACTTGGTTGGCGCTTGCTTTAGCCCATGATGACTTATTTGGGAGAATGAAATGAGGCTTATTCTCTGGTTGGTTCAGTGTATGAAATGGCTGAAGTAGCTGATTTTGTTAAGGCTCCATCGGAGGAGTTTTTGGAGAGGTGTACAAAGGAGCAGCTATTAAAAATAGCAGATCATCATGAGTTAGAGATTTCTGAAAAGCGGTTTTGAAGACACCATTAAAAGTATTTTGAAAGCGAATCTGAGTGAAATAGTGTTTTGGAAAAAACCTCCTGGTCCAACTAATATTGCTGGTTTGTCATCGCCGTTTTTGGCAGCCAGTATAGTTTTACATTTGAGCAGCAAAAAGAGATGCTTACGTTACAGTTGGAGCATGACAGGATGAAGCGGCGTGCTGAGATTGAGAAGCAGTTGGCAGTGGAAAAACTGTGCTGTGAGAGACTGAGCAGTCTAAGTTGACTCTGCAGCAGTACAAGCTTGATTTGATTAAAAGTGAAAAAAAAATGGTAGCTGACGGTTCTGTGGGGCTGGAGAGTTCCTCGCCTTGCCCTGAAGAGTTTTGATAATTTGGGTAACCTGCGTTTGTTGCCACAATTTAATGAAAAGGACCCAGAGACATTTTTTCACTCTGTTGAGCGCCTGGCAGACACAAGAAGGTGGCCGGAGTCTGCGCACACCTTAATGGCGCGGTACGTACTGACTAGTAGAGCGAAGGAGGCCTGTTCCTCTTCGTCTACTGCAGATAGTAAAAAGTATTTGATTGTCTAGTCAGCTGTGTTGACGGCTTACCAGCTGGTCCCTGAGGCTTTCCGTCAATGTTTTCGAACGTCGAGGAAAGGGGATAAGCAGACACACCTTGAATTTGCCCGTGATCTGACAGCTCATTTTACGCGCTGGTGTTTTGCGTTAGAGGTGGAGAGTTTTAAGGAGCTGTGTGGCTTGATAGTCTTTGAGCAGTTTAGAAATGCCATACCTGAAAGTATTGCTACATGCATCAGTGATCAAAAAGTAAAAACTGAAGCGGCTGCTTTGACAGATGAGTATTTGTTAACGCACAGGCGTAATTTTGTTGAATTACGCACTCGCCATGCTCGTTTGTATTCTTCTGTCCATGCAGGTAGATCTGAGGAGAGGGATCGTAGCATGCGGAGTGCAGATAAGGTCTGTAACCTTTGTGACAAAAAAGGGCATAGGAAAGTTGATCGTTTGGCTTTCAAGGCTAAGTCTAGACTGAATGGCGATGCAGCACAGGCAAAAGGCGCTTGCCTGGCAGTGTCTATGCCCATGATTGTCTGTGGTGGATATAGTGAATGATGTGATGCAGGAGAAAGTTTGGTGAACTGGATTCCTTCGTGCCTTTTGTGTCAGATGGTTTGGTCTCTCTGGTGGGAAGTGAGGTTAAAGTGCCAGTTAAGATTTCTGTGTTTCATTCCTTCATTCAGGCTTCAGTGCTGCCGTTTTCAGTAAAGAGTAACACAGGGTGTACTGTTCCTGTTTTGGGAATGGGCATGAAAATGTTGCAGGTCCCGCCACACAATGTTATGCTGCATTCTGAACTGTTTCAGGGCCAAGTGGCTCTTTCCCAGTTAATCTCGATTTTTGCTATTACAAAAATCATTGTCTTTTGTGTCAGATGGTTTGGTCTCTCTGGTGGGAAGTGAGGTTAAAGTCCTGGTTAAAGCTGAAGTAGGCGAGATTGGAACAAATACAATTTAAAATAGTATTTTTATAAAACGGTCGCTATATCCTGATAGTAGTGCATGAAACAGGTAACCTGAAAAAAAAACGGGCCTCTGTGTCCTCCGGCGCACCTAATGTTATGTTACGTTAATGCCTATTTCTCGCCTCAAATGTTTTCAAAATCATCTTTTAGTGCACGGTTTTAGCTGTAAAATGAGAAAGTTTGTGACTCGGCAGCCATGTTGAGATCTCTTGAGGGAATACCAAGCACTGCCCACCAGCTGGAGCACAGCCAATAGGAACGCTCTCTCTCTGAAATGACCTGTGATTGGTGAAAGTCTTCCATCACGGGCTAGATATTCTAAAGCCTGAAAACAGAGCCAACACAAAAGTTCTTTTTTTTTTTTTTTTTATTATTAACAAGTGTTAATATGATCAAGTTAATGTTGAAATATATATTTGTCAAATGGTTATAACAGTAAGTTTTTTTGGCGGGGATATTTTTAGACAGTTTCAAAGATTTGATATTGAGATTTGATAGATTTGCTAAATTGGACATTGACCACTTTGTTCTGATCACAGGGCACAGTCTGGGCGTGTTCAGACTGAAGTGTTTAGAAAATACTCAGTTTTCGTGTCTTAAAATACAAGTCGGCAATGGTTTGTAGAGTACCACAAAAACAGCATCTATTTTCCAGAATGGATTGCACTGCATACCTTACGACTTTTTGTTTGTTATTTTAAGAAGATATCTGTTCCATCTTCATCTTTTCATTTTTATCCTAACCTGTTCCTGCCTATGAGACATGCAGCAAAGATAAACAATATACACAATGATGACCAGGCAGACTGAGAAAAATTATGCTGAGCTCCACTGAGGGTTGTCGAACACATCCAAGGACCGGAGCTGAATACTCATAGATCCCTGTCTAGTTGGGCTCACTCAGTCTCCAAAACAATTCGGCCTTGTTCCACTCTTTATGGCCTTTGACCTACTGGTGCTCATCCTCAAGGTCTGCTGGATGCGTCAGCACATTATTCTTCCTTAAAGATACGACAATCCACTGTGGATAGGAAAAAATGGGAAGAAGGGGGGATATCATCTATCATGATCAGGATTGCAGCTTTGACCAGCGCCGTGTGGAGGATTAGGTGTTATATGGAGAACATTTTTCAGCAGGGAGGTGGTACACAATGTTCAGAGGAGCTGTGGTGAAGGAGGATTTGGGATGTGTTTTGACAGTTCAGTCGGGGGGGTTAATCACATCGGTGGAAAGGCAGAATATGGCTTTCTGTTCACACATGTCACCAGTTTAAGGTGACATCATTGACGCCGTCTGAGAAGTTGGTCTGAAAGTGCAACAGAGGCCGACAAAATTGTTAAAGGAGCAAATCAGAGTTTTATTGCCCCTGAAATGTAAAGTCAATAAAAATGTGACTTTACTGTTTGTGTCAACTACAGGCCAGCGTAATTGAAAGGCCTGTGAGTTGTATTGATTTATTGAAGTCTTAATGGCCCCAATGACACCCATATATGTTGATAGAAGTGACAGAATAGTTGCCGTAATGCGTCTTTAAATACAAAGCTGGTCCACAAAACATGACAGCACCACCAGTTTTTTTATGGTGGCAAATAATTTGAACTAAAATAAACTTTGTCAAGTGAGAAAATGTACTCACAAACCCTTTAAATATTGCCAGCAGAGACTGAAAGATACTGACTTGGGTGTTTTAGCATGCATGTGAGAGTTTACTGTTTTATTTTTATAATTAAAAACAGAGTCTATACATTTATTTTTGATTGCTTTTAAGGCAATAAAGGGAAATCATTATTTTCCTACCAGAATTGTATCCCTTGCTGTGTGGAGAAGGCTTTTTATATGTAAGATAACCATGTTGGGGGAAAAAAAATATAATTTTATAATTAACTGAATAAGCACAGTTCACAAAATCTAAATAATTCAAAAACATTTAGAGCGGTTAGTTTAGATATACAAAGAGAAGATAAAACAAAACACACAAATATAAACCGTGTATAATCTGTGTTGGCAAAAATCTACTTAATTATGACCATGCCAACAAAGCTAAATTTATATTTTAAAGACAAATTACAGAACATAAATAATAATCAATTAAACATGTTTCACCCCCTATCTTTCTTTGTGACATTTTTGTCGACAATGTGTAATCACGCTGTTCTCATACACTGTTCTTAGCTATACCTACGAAAAGTAATGCACTGTAATTCGTTATAGATATCATATGAACCGTTGTATGAGGATACGTTGGTGTAATAAATAATAGATTTACTGAGGTTTACTGTTCATTTACAGTCATTTTAGGCAACAAAAATAAACTAAGTGCAAAGTTCCATTTATCATCAGAACTTTCAACAGCATGTCAAGAAAGCCATTTACATCTAATGCCAAAGACCACCCTAGAACGGAGATATGGTTTACCAACACACTTCCACACTTGTTCGCACTGAAGAGAGATGCAGTTCAAAGCTCTGAAAAAGTAAGTGGACCGATTTTATTACATATACTGTTTCTAAAGTCTTCATGCTCAGACACTGCTATCTTATTTTCAGTGGAGAATTGGAGTTTTCTTCACAATATGAAAAAAGGGCTATGTATAATTTCTCACCTAAGCACATTTTGTGTGTATCCTTGCGACCTCACAAATGTGTTGAATGCGTTACATTCCTTGTAAAACATTCCCAATCTGGGGTTCAAAGTTGCATTTTTACATCTGTGTTTACGCCGACCTTGTAGTCTTCTTCCCTGCTTAGTATTTGCCCATTGCTACATTTCTTGGCCCACTGTTGATCTGTGGAATAATGTGAAACCATATGCATAAATATCAATCTTATCATTTGCATGCTTGTTCATACTTGTAGCGGACTCCATTTTATCATATGAACCTAGAAAAACCTAAGGAATCCATTGGTACCAACCATGTCATACTAGCTTGTCGGGAAGGAGGCTAAATAACGCTTCAAACTTACAATAATTTTGGCGAGGAAAAACTGCCATGGCCAATTTCAAATGCTTCCTTTGACCTCTGACCTCGAGATATGTGAATGAAAATGGGTTTTATGGGTACCCACGAGTCTCCCCTTTATAGACATGCTCACTTTATGATAATCACATGCAGTGTGGGGCAAGTAAATGGACTTGCATTTATTTGCATTTATATATCGCGCTTTTCTAGTCTTCCGACCACTCAAAGCGCTTTACACTACATGTCAGTATTCACCCATTCACACAATGATGGCAGAGGCTACTAAGGTGCCAACTTTGCCCATCACGATCTAATCTAAATACTCATTCACACACCGGTGGCTATGCCTCGGGAGCAATTTGGGGTTAAGTGTCTTGCTCAAGGACACATCGACATGTGACCCGGGGGTCGAACCACCGACCTTCCGATTGATGGACGACCTGCTCTACTCTCTGAGCCACAGCCAGAGTCATAGTCAAGTCAGCACACTGACACACTGACAGCTGTTGTTGCCTGTTGGGCTACAG
>CAKAKR010043441.1:0-12272 GCA_916700685.1 Adelosebastes latens | reverse complement strand
ATATTTAATCACCATTAATTGCATGATTGTCCATAGTTAATCGCAAATTAATCGCAAATTTTGTATCTGTTCAAAATGTACCTTAAAGGGAGATTTGTTAAGTATTTAATACTCTGAGGGTGGACAAATCTGCTGCTTTATGCAAATGTATGTATATATGTATTATTGGAAATCAATTAACAACAAAAAAAAATGACAGATATTGTCCAGAAACCCTCACAGGTACTGCATTTAGCATAAAACAATATGCTTAAAATCATAACAATGCAAATTGCAGTCCAACAGGCAACAGCTGTCAGTGTGTCAGTGTGCTGACTTGACTATGACTTGCCCCAAACTGCATGTGATTATCATAAAGTGGGCATGTCTGTAAAGGGGAGACTCGTGGGTACCCATAGAACCCATTTACATTCACTGATCTGGAGGTCAGAGGTCAAGGGACCCCTTTGAAAATGGACATGACAGTTTGTCCTCGCCAAAATGTAGCGTAAGTTTAGAGCGTTATTTGAGCTAGTGTGACATGGTTGGTACCGATGGATTCATCAGGTTGCTCGCTACAACGCAAATTGCATTAAAGAAATTAGTGGCGTTAAAACTAATTTGGCGTTATCATGGTGTTAACTTTGACAGCCCTAGTATTGACACAACATGCTCAGACCGCATTTGTCCTGCACTGAGAAACACCCCAGGACATAGAAGTGGGGACTGTTTGCCAACACTGACCGTGGATTCCAGCTGAAGTGGTGACTATTTAACGTCTATTCGCCACCACGTAAATGTCAGGAAGTCCAGTTAAGGTTGTAATAAAGTGCAGGGAGAATACCGTTGATGGAAGGAAAAAGAAGATCTCTCTCTATATGTACAGATTGTGCCTTGGAAGGAGACGGTTAGACGCGGGAGGCTGTGTTCTCCGCTAGCTCTAAATGGCAGTCAGTGTTTGAACCCTCTAACGGCGGTTGTGCTCTCGTCTTGGACGCTAATCAGCAGCGCCGGGACCGCCTGCTTACTCATCCCCCAAAAGGCTGTTTGTTACAAAGAGACAGTTTTCAAAAGAAAGGCATTTAAAAAAAAAAAAAAGAAACATTTCACTTCACGTTTCATATACGCACACTTACAAACACCGAAGCAGGATGCCGGACGTTTTCTGTTGGACTAAAACATACCGTCGCCGCCGAAAACGTGTCTAGAAAGAAGAGGAAAAAAATCGAGAAATTAGACAGCAGCGATGTAAACTAACAGGAAGGCTCTGTGTCAGAAATCTGACATTGTCACAGCTAATACACGTTTCAAAAATAAAACTGACCACTCACACATATGGTTTTGTCGGGCTACGCCGCGAGGCACCGATCAGCCAGTTAAACGTCTAAATATCTCAACATCGACGGTTGTTTTCACACTGATTTAAGAGGCTAAACTTTACACTTTGTTCCTACAGATCTGGCAGTTAAAAGAACCTCTTCTAGTTGTTTCATCACTTCTTGAGTCACTCCACTGACTCACTAACAAAGAGAAAAATAGAGCCACCGGACGCAATTTTAAGACCATCATTTCTGCCCACACACACACACCCGCTCACACATGCAAAACACGGAAACAAGTAAGTCAGGAAACCAGTTGGTCAGTCAGGTGGGAGAAGAGAACCAGCCTCCCTCACCAGCCTTCTGCTGATTGATTAAAAACCACACCGATCCTCGCTCCTCCTCAGGACCAGCTACCGGATTTTGTTCGATATCCGACACCCACAAAAACAGTGTGTGATGTAACTAAATCCCAACTACGTGTGGCCGACACGAACCACGTGTCCTCTCCGATGTGGCCTAAAGAGGAAAATCCACCGATCGAAGCTGGCCGTCGATGAGGAAGCTGATGCCCATCGCAAGAGGAGGAAGAGGAGGAGGAGGCTCACGCAGAGCAGAGGAGTGTGTTTTTAAAGTATCTTCCAGTCCAGTTGAAACTCAGGAGACTTTAGCCCCGGTGTGGAGGTCTGTTGCTGAGATGCAGGCTGTCTAGAGCTCTGCGCTGGCCGGCGGTTTGGTGGTGGTCATGATCTTCATGTACTGAGTAAAGATGGCCTCGAAAGCCTCGTCTCTGTGGATCATGGCACCAAACACTAATGGCTGGAGGGAACACAAATGCTTGTTAATTAATATCTACATCTTACATGTTAGAGCTGCATTGCCTTATTATGAAATAGAACACCAGGAAGTCTACATCACAAAGCAACTAAAGCTAGAACAGTAATGAAGATCTCGTCTCGGAGTAAAACATCATCAAATGTTCAATGTCAAAGGTCACATGGTCAGTAGTGTTCAGACAGTCAAACTATGGAGGTTCTCAACATGTTTCAAGTGTTCTCATGCTGTAGCGGCTAATATGGAACATAATCAAGTTCAGCTTCAAGCTAGGGCTGTCAAAACTGTCCGAAAAGGACGTTTGAATATTCATTCTAAATAAACATATTCAAACTATTCAAACTATCTATTCGCCTACAGACGATTATTTCATCCGATCGCCCAAACCTGATCTATACGATACCTCCTCGTTTTACTACAAAAACCTAAAGAAGGTTGCAGCTGGCTGGAGGGAGATCGCCTGACAGTTTCCTACTCGCTGTTGACTATATTGTCTTATTATTGTCATATATACTGTCATTTTCAGCAAATATTACAATTTATTACACGGCTCTGTTGAATACTTGATTCTGATTGATCAATCACGGCGTTCTGCGGTCTTTTTTATTTCTTTATAGCAGGCCGTTGCTATGCACAACAGACCGTTGCTATGGTCGCAGTTCTGATGTCAGACTGGCGGACTATTTTTCTTTGTGTCAAGTTATTGATTTCTTAAGTGAGTAGCTGTGTAATAAGCGGGATAATGCACAGCTAGCTGATCATTGTTGTGAAATAAACCCCTTCAGGGCGATGAGAGACCCCTCCGCATCGCCCTGAAGGGTTCTGTTTATCCCTCACATAAAACGCGTTTTCTGTTTAAAAAGTACAAACGTTGGAAAATAGCGAGCACTACTCACCCATCTTTAAAGTGGTTACGTCACCAGTCTGATCCGGAGCTGAACCGTGACATAATGCTTGCTGTTAGGATACAGTGTTCTCTGTAGGGATGCACCGATACCACTTTGTTTCAGACAGAGTACAAGTACTTACATTTGGGTACTCTCCGATACCGATACGAGTACTTCTCTGTGCCAAAAGACCCTCATTAACAGCCAGCTGGAGGGTGTGAGCGACACACGGCAGGCTGGGGAGTCCCGCATACGAGGCGGTGCGCCGCCACCGGCTCTAGGTCGGCTTGGAAAGGCTCGGGGCGAAGGTGGCTCGCGGCCGCAGCTTTAAAGCGCTCCCCGCCCGGACCTTGCCACACCGTGGACAAAGGGCTCGCTGCGCCCTCTCTCCCCGCCGGGGAGGGACGGTGCGACTGTCGACCGGGGCAGACTGTCCTCAGTGCCCCCCCGACCGCGTCGTGCCGCCAGATTGGGGCTCGGCCCACGTAAAAGGCGCCAGGGGTCTGCGGCGATGTCGGCAACCCACTTGACCCGTCTTGCGCGCGAGTCAGAAGGTGCAAGCAAAACCCCGTGGCGCAATGAAAGTGAGGGCCGGTGCGCGCCGGCTGAGGTGGGATCCCGGCCCAGTGGGGTCGGGCACACCACCGTAAAGTGGTATCGGTGCCGTTGTATCGGAGCCGTTTTGCGTGTACGAGTACATGAGCACAGTATCGGACCCGATACCCGATACTGGTATCGGTATCGGTGCATCCCTAGTTCTCTGCCATCATTACGGTTGTTGAATTATTCCTCGTTCAGATTGACCTATAAGGTACATCTAATTTTCAATAATGAAAGTGACGATGTTCGACTCCCATCAATCTTCCCAATTGAATATTCATTTTCATATTCAAACTTTTTTTCTTTTTTTGCTATTTGAATATACAGTATATTCAAATTTAGAACACTTGTTGACAGCCCTACTTCAAGCTAATCTAAAGTGATTTAAAACACAGTATGAGCTGGTCATCTCATGTACTATTTTACTGAGCAATCTAGCCTCTACCTGTGGAGGGTTCTAATGTGGAATCCAAACACCCAAAACAAGAACTGCATGTCGGCATTATCTTAAAGAGATAAGTAAATAATGAACAAGCTATGTATTCATAGATTCTGTTTTTTTCAATGAGGGAGAAGGAGTAGAGAATCTTTAACTAGGTAATTAATAAAGTCCCATCAGATAGTCAAAGCAGAGTATTTGTATATGTCTTGAAGCTTGTCTAAAGGGGATCTTTAAGGTAAAGCAACAAAGTGTTGACGAGATGCTGATAATATGAGCTTTCTTCTAGTTAGCATTAAAGCTAAATCAAATCCAAAAGCACCATATGAATGTAAATAGGGGAAAAGAGTCTCTCCATACTGTACTGTACCTTCTGAGTGGAAGGAGTAGCTATAGAGATGCCCATCCCACTTCCTGGTAGGACTGACAGCACTTTGTACTGAGGAGGAATTCAGAGGATTAGTAGTTTGAATTGCACATAATTCCTACATCGTGTACAATAATGTGTTTTCCTGAGTGATCACCTTCTGTATGTCAGTGATGTCCACCAGCTTGATTACTTTATTCTTCTTGGAAGAGCTGGATCTGGAGCTGGAGCTCTCAAAGCACAGGTAACTGATGGAGGGAGAGAGAGAGAGAGAGAGAGAGAGAGAGAGAGAGAGAGAGAGAGAGAGAGATGAAAGGGGTGTTGAGGAAAAAACAAGCAGGAGAGGAAACCAGACGACAAACCGAATGGACTTCCTGTCAGTTACATATCGGAGGAGGTGAAGACATTTAAAGATCAGAGATATTCTCAGGAGGAGGGCTGTCCTACTTGATCCACTGTTGACTGACTGACTGACACGGAGACCGACAGGGAGAGAGGGAGAGTTGTTGTAGCTCAGTTACGAACCTTCTCAAACCCATCGGCCTAAATTGTTACCTGCTCCTCCTCCTCTGTGCTTCACCTTTCACAGAGATGTTCTCTCATGCTGTCAAAGATTAATGATAAATAATGTCCTCACTTACTTCTCTGTGACGTAGAGTACTCCGTTCCTGATGTAGTCCGTGGGCATCTTCCTGTCTCTGTTTATTAGGCAACACCTCCAGCCGTTCTCACACACTGAACACACACAGCGGGGCAGAGGACAGAGGACAGAGGACAGAGACAACACAGTGAGAAGGGATTCAAATATCCTGGTCAAAACTAAACATGTGTACAAACTATGAGAACATCAACCTGAAGAAGAGATTGTTGCTTAATTGTGCAAATTGAGGCCGTCTCCACATACAAATACTAGTCTCCCCATACAAATACTAGTCTCCTCATACAAATACTAGTCTCCTCATACAAATACTAGTCTCCCCATACAAATACTAGTCTCCTCATACAAATACTAGTCTCCTCATACAAATACTAGTCTCCTCATACAAATACTAGTCTCCCCATACAAATACTAGTCTCCCCATACAAATACTAGTCTCCTCATACAAATACTAGTCTCCTCATACAAATACTAGTCTCCTCATACAAATACTAGTCTCCTCATACAAATACTAGTCTCCACATACAAATACTAGTCTCCACATACAAATACTTGGGATTTTTAATTGATGACCACCTCTCTTTTAAACCTCATACACAGAGTCTGATGAAAAAGTTGAAATTGAAGTTAGGTTTTTATTTTAGAAACAAGTCTTGTTTTTCTCTTGATGTCAGACGAAAACTGGTTGAAGTGACTTTCTCTCCTGTTCTTGACTACAGTGATCTGCTTTACATGAATGCATCAGTCCATTGTCTCCATATGTTGGATACTGTATATCACGGTGCTTTAAGGTTTGTTACAAACTGTAGAGCCCTCACTCATCACTGGATATTGTACTCCAAAGTAAACTGGCCTGCTCTGTCAATACGTCGGCTTAGCCATTGGTATGTTTTTATCTATGAGGCCATTCTGGGTAGACTCTCCTGTTATTTATCCGTCTTTCTAACCAGAAAACATGGATATTATTATTGGTTATGGTCTCAGGACACGATGCTTATGACTGTTCCCAGAGTTCAGACTGAGTGGGGAAAGAAGGCCTTTATGTTTTCTGCACCATCTGCATGGAATAACCTGCAAAATGAACTCCAACTCCAGGACCTAGTCACTCTAAATGAACTCCAACTCCAGGACCTAGTCACTCTAAATGAACTCCAACTCCAGGACCTAGTCACTCTAAATGAACTCCAACTCCAGGACCAAGTCACTCTAAATGAACTTAAACTCCAGGACCTAGTCACTCTAAATGAACTCCAACTCCAGGACCTAGTCACTCTAAATGAACTCCAACTCCAGGACCTAGTCACTCTAAATGAACTCCAACTCCAGGACCTAGTCACTCTAAATGAACTCAAACTCCAGGACCTAGTCACTCTAAATGAACTCCAACTCCAGGACCTAGTCACTCTAAATGAACTTAAACTCCAGGACCTAGTCACTCTAAATGAACTTTAACTCCAGGACCTAGTCACTCTAAATGAACTTTAACTCCAGGACCTAGTCACTCTAAATGAACTCCAACTCCAGGACCTAGTCACTCCAAATTAATTTAAAGGCATGGTGAAATCTATAGAAATGGGCTCTATCGATAATTGTACTTGTTTTGATTGAAATAGGATTATATGGCTTCCCTGCACTTTTACAGTTTGGCACCTTTGAGCTGATCTATTGTTTGTTTAATGTGTGTGTATGAAACTGTTTGTACTGCTGCCATTCTTGGCGAGGTCGCTCTTGAAAAACAGATTTTAATCTCAATGGGTCTAAACCTGGTTAAATAAAGGTTAATAAATAAAGGTAATGAAATTAATGAAAATGCAGAATACAGAATTGTGGATATTTGGCCCACTCCAAATGAAAACAGGTACATGATGGGCTTTATTTTGTGCTGCAGTAAGTCCCCTCACCCGCCAGAGGGCGCTCTGACTCCGACAGGCTGAAGATCTCATGGAAGGCTCCCTTCTTGGTGCTGTGGGAGCGACCCGTCTCCTCCTCCCTGCTCACCCCGAGCGGGATGGTGGCGAGGCTGCTCCGAGAAACCACCGGCTGAACCTGGAGAGAGATGGAGGAGGAAGAGGAGGAGGAGGGGGAAAAAACAGACAGGATGATGGAAGTAAAACGCCATGAAGGAGATGAAAGGGGGCATGTGGGAGAGGAGGAAGAGAGAGGGATGGGAGAGGGAGAATGAATGTGATGATGAGGGAAAGGAGGAAGGAGAGATATATCAATATTTAAAAGCAAAGTATCTCCACACAACAGTGTTCCCAGAGCTGGTGAGAAAAAGTGGCCAAAAACTGAAACAGCTCAACTTTGGGTGTTGCATTAAGTGCTGCTCTGCATTCTCTGCAGCAGGCTCAGGTGTGACGTGCAAAGCAGAGAGTGAGGCCGTCATTCACTCAGCGTACATAGCAACAGTTTCTATCGGTTAGTAGAATCAGACTAGAAATGTACCTTGATTTACATGTTTAGATCTTTTTTACTGTTCAGTCCTCCATAGAAGTTACAGTAAGTTACAGTAAGACTGTTGAAGGCAGTCAGCTGACATTTAAAAAACAACAATGATGTTTCAGGGTTAATGACTACATGTAATGGAGAAAGGGAAGGAGCTAATATGAAAGTACAGTGGTCAAGGGGGCTACTCTATGTGCATTTGAACTATTCAGTAAACACACTGCTACTTCTCAAGGACCGTCTGTGTCAATGGATCAAAAACGTCAAACATCTGGGAATTATTCTTACATTTTAAGTAAATGGATGAAATAATTCAAAGTAATGTTAAAAAAATAGTATCATGACCTTTTGATCCATTCTGTCTACAAATACTGCTAGTCCTGAGGTGTGTCACACATCTCGCACGCACGCACACGCACACGCACACCACACACACACACGCTTTGAGGTGAGCTTGCGGCACACCCGGCCGCAGCGGAGGAACCAAAGGGAGACACACCAGAGTCCCTACCTTCTCAGTGCCAGAGAGCTGAGAGAGAGAAAACGACAGAGCACACCTGTGACTGATGCCACCAACACATGCTCACACACTCAGTCCTACACATGACAGAGACGCATACACGTGAGCGGCTGATGGATTATTGACAGGAGGGAGGGGGTTTTCATACTTTATTGATGTCTTTTTTCTCTTTGCCCCACCATGGTGGGGGGGGGATGGATGAAATGAAAGATTCAACCTGACCTACAGTTGAAGGACGTCTCTATCTCCAAATATAAATGTTCTTCAGTCTTTATAGAAATCGCGTTATTTGTAGCACACCTGACCTTCTAACAGAAATTCTTTGTCATTTTAACATGTTATGAAGATTAGCTTCCTTACTAAATTAGCTTGTTAGTTATATGGCAATAACCTGAATTCACAGGATTCAAAGCTTTGATAGGTATACTTGGTCAACTTTAGCTTAAAGGGATAGTTTGGGTGTTTTGAAGTAGGGATGTGTGAGGCACTTCTCCATAGTCAGTGTATTACCTACAGTAGATTGCGGTCGGCACACACCAACTTTGGAGAAACAGACAGGAGTTGCCGCACGGAAGCAAAGTGATGTTCTGCTGTGGACGGGGCCGGCAGCAAAACCTATTTGCTTCAGCACCTCCACTGGCTCCCTGTTTCCCACCGGATCACCTACAAAATCCTGACCCTCACCTACAAAGCCCTCCACCAACTTGCTTCCCCCCCCCTACCTCTCTGACCTCCTCTCCCCCTACCAACCCCCACCGTCCCTCAGATCCACCTCAGCTGGTCTACTTTCCACCCCCAAGTCCAACCTCCGCAGCTTTGGGGACAGCTCCCAAGCTTTGGAACTCCCTCCCACAACACATCAGAGACTCTGATTCCCTCACCCTATTCCAGTCCCGCCTCAAGACCCATCTTTTCTCCTCTGCCTACTCCTAGCCCCCCCCCTTACCCATTTGTTCGTGTGTATGTATGTGTGTGCGCTTGTGTGTGTCGTTTGTCTGCTGTTTGTCTCACACCGTTTCCCATCTATATTGTTCAGCGTCTTTGAGTTCCTGAAAAGCGCTATATAAGTTGAATTTACTATTATTATTATTTTAGCCACCTAAAAAAATCAATATCAGTTTAAGTGTCAATATATTTAGAATATATTCGCCGGTTTACCTTGCCGTTACTGACAGGAAACCGTTGACTGTGCTCTCGCCAAAGCAACCAGACTCTCCAGTTTGGCGAGAGCATAGATGGATACAACGACTTCAGTTCCCCGTCGGAAAGGGCTGTCTGACGGCAAGGTAAAGCAGTGAATATATTCTAAATATAGCGGACACTTTAACTAATATTGATATTTTCAGGTGAGCATTCTTTTAGGTGGCTAAAATACATTTTGCTGCCGGCCCCGTCCACAGCAGTACATTGCTTTGCGTCCGTGTGGTAACTCCGGTCTGCTTCTCCAAACTGGGGGCGTGTTGACCGTCATGTACTGTAGGTAATACACTGACTATGGAGAAGTACTCCATACAACCCCACTGAGAAACACGCAAACTATCCCTTTAACAGGGACAGCTTAAACAAAGAATTAGGGTAGCTGTAATAATCCTCATGTATTTTGAACATATTTTGTCTGACAGAATTCTGACTAAGCTGTGTTGGATGGTCTGTGTGTGTGTTTATATGTTTATACCACTTAAGACTTAGTTTGGGAAAGCAAGAACCTGAGAGAGGAGGTAATGAAGGAAGAGGGAGGGCAAAGAGCTGATACAGATGTGTATAATGTTTGTGTTTCTGCCTCCTTACCCGCCGCGACACAGTGGCGTTGGTCCTCTCTTTGAGCTGAGGGTCCGTGGGAAGGCTGTTCCACACGATGTAGGGCGTGTCGTACTTGTCCCGCAGCTTCGGACAGCTCTTGAACAGGAAATCTATGATGAAGAACTTGATACCGGCGTACAGGCCTGGAGAGGAGAGAGAGCGAGGAAGGGAGAAAACAAACGCAGAATAAGGATGAAAAAACTGATATAGAAAAAGAGGTTATCATAAAAGAAAAACTGTCACTTCCTCGTAACCGGATCCTCAAATAATCTCACTTTTTAAGGCCTTCCTTTTTTCAGTTCAAAAAGCCTTTTATCATTTTAAATCTCACTACCTTTCATGGTGCAGACTTCTGTAGCTTTCACATTATTCAATTTCCCTTTTAAGATCATCCACATTTCAATATTGTTTTTAATCACACATATTGAAAAGAGCTCAACTTTTAAATGTCTATTCATAAAGTGTCTGGGACGGATATCTGTCTTTCTTTACTTTCAGAAACAAGCCTTGAATTATGTTGGACATATTAGAGCAGAGCAGGGTGAAATAGGGACAAAGCTCTCTAAACTAACTTCGATAGCCAAGAACAACACAAGAACAACACAAGAACAACACAAGAACACAAGAACAACACAAGAACAACACAAGAACAACACAAGAACAACACAAGAACAACACAAGAACAACACCAGAACAACACAAGAACAACACAAGAACAACACCAGAACAACACAAGAACAACACCAGAACAACACAAGAACAACACAAGAACAACACCAGAACAACACAAGAACAACACAAGAACAACACCAGAACAACACAAGAACAACAGTGAGAGTTACTAAACACCAAAAATGCAGAATGTGGTCGCCAACAATGACTTTGAATGCTTTTGTTACAGTAATGCCTGAACAGTGAATCCAAACAACAAACTTATCTAAAGAGTTTTGATCCTATCAGAGCTTTGATGAAACAATGGGCCACTTGAATAATATGCAATTTATTGATTTTAATTGTTAGTGAACTAGTTGTCAATTCAGTAACAAGACAAATAGAGAATTAGGAGAATTACAGTACTACTAAAGATTGAAAGAACAAGAAAAAGAGTCTACAGCCATGCTATCGGCCCTGTGAGGCATACGTTCATAGTATATGGGACGGATGTTAGAGATGGGAAAGATTATTGAGGATGGAACTTGCCAAAATAAAAAATGAATGAATATATAAATAAATAAATAAATAAATAAACAACTCGACAAATGAATAAATATGCCATTAAATGTACCAATATAATATTAAAAATAAATATAGGCCTTAATTATTTGATAAAATATGCAAAGGTTAAAACATGCAAAACTAAATAAATACATACAATTTAATAATAAATAAATACATATACATAAACATAATACATTTAAATAAATACATTTATTAATTTAATAAATAAATAAATGTAAAAGTTAACACAAATAAATGATAAATAAATAAATGACTGGATAACTAAATAAATATGCCATTAAATATACTAAATAATATTAAAAATAAATGTAGACATTAATTCATTGATAAAATATGCAAAGGAAAAATCATGTAGAAATAAATACATAAATAAATACATACAATTCTGCAATGAATACATTCATTTAAATAAATATATAATACATTTAAATAAATATATATATTTAAAATAAACGCTACAATAAATAAATACATGTAAAATGTAATATAAAAAATTAATAAATAAAAATAGACGGATAGGGTAATTAATACAAGGTAAGGAAAATAAATAAAGCAGAAATATCAATTTATGTCAAATTTTACAAATTAATGCCTACATTTCATTTTAATATTATTTTTGGTACATTTAATGGCATATTTATGTATTCATCGAGTCATTTATTTATTCATTTTTGTCTTTGGCAGGTTCCGTCCTCCATAAAAAAATACCCATGTTGACGACTTGCGAGCGTTCGCATCATCGCGACGGTTGTATGATTACAACACTAAATATGATCACTAAAGTCAGTCAGATTCGTCCTCTGGGCAACAAGAATGTCTGTAAAAACCTTTCATGCCAATCCGCCCAATAGATGTTGAGATAAGTTCACTCTCAAATTTGTTACGTAACAACTGTTAGTGACTACTGTTAGGTGACTACTGTTAGTGACTACTGTTAGGTGACTACTGTTAGTGACTACTGTTAGTGACTACTGTTAGGTGACTACTGTTAGGTGACTACTGTTAGTGACTACTGTTAGGTGACTACTGTTAGGTGACTACTGTTAGTGACTACTGTTAGTGACTACTGTTAGTGACTACTGTTAGAGACTACTGTTAGTGACTACTGTTAGGTGACTACTGTTAGGTGACTACTGTTAGTGACTACTGTTAGTGACTACTGTTAGTGACTACTGTTAGAGACTA
>CAKAKR010043440.1:0-37591 GCA_916700685.1 Adelosebastes latens | reverse complement strand
TAAAAAGACCAAACTGCATGCCCCTTGTTAATGAATATGTTAGTCTAGTCTGCGTGACTCATTGATCCTTTATCTGACTGAGGTTTGTCATGTTAGAATCTATGGCCCCGACCAGGGCTGGGTGATATGGCCAAAATCTTCTATCAGAATTAGGTAATTTCTTATCTCGATAACGATATTTATCACGATATAGCATGTTTTCTGGTAAATCAATACAGAAATAGTCTATATGAAATAACCACATAGTAAAACCTATTTTTGTATACTCCTGTCTGAATTAAATACTTGACAAATAAAAAGTACTGAGTATTTTCTCATTTAATTAACAACTTTAGTGCAGAATGAACATAACGTTTTCAGTGAAATTAGCCTAACTGTGCTGTGTATTGATGAATCCATGACGCTGTCCGTGGTGCTGAAGTAGCAGACCGATTTGTAGTTTTCTCTGAGTCCCACCCTTCTGTCAGTTTGGTCTTGGATCTATAATATTCTCTAAACTATAAAGGTACTATATATAGCCTATTGAATATAGTATACATAATAATATAACATAAGGGGCCTTTGTGCATATTGATCACTTTTAATACCTCTGTATTTTTACTTAAATTCAGGACATCCCAGTGAGTAGGATCTGGCAGTATCTGGTGGTGAGGTTGCAGATTGCAACCACCTGAAGCATCTCCCGTGTGCCAAGCGTATTGAAGAACTATGGTGGCCAATGTAAACACACGAATGACCCTCTCTAGAGCCAGTTGTAAGAGTAGAGTGCTTAGAGTGTGTGGCTACGTAGGAAGTGAGTGGTGAAGCCAGAGAAATAGCGAGTAACGTTATCGACTCCGGCCCAAGCAGGAAAAGTTAACAGTGTTTGGTTTGTCCGTTCTTTAATGTAGAAACATGGTGGTGCAACATGGCAGACTCCATGAAGAGGACCCGCTCCCTATGTAGATATAAACGGCTCATTTTAAGCTAACGAAAACACAACGATTCTTAGTTTCAGGTGATTATACACTAAAGAAAACATACTTATTAATGTTATATTCCATTTCTGCAAATAGATCCCCCGAAATGTTATACACTGGTTCTTTAAGTACAATTTTGAGGTACCTAATACTTGAGTATTTCCATTTTCTGCAGCGTTATATTTACTACACTACATTTCAGAGGGACATATTGTACTTGTTTACTACTTTTTTCCACTACATGTATCCGACAGCTATAATTACTAATTTAGTTACTTTACAGATTAAGATTTTACATACCAAACATGTGATTATAAAATATGATGCACTGTTTTAAATTAAACTACCCAACAGTACTATATGCAATTAAAAACCAACTACAACAGTAAAATGCTACATACACATTAATGCATCAGTAATAATAATTCAACATATAATATACAAAAGTATAACACTCACATTTTAAGTAACACTTTTACTTGCAATGGAGTGTTTTTATATTGTAGTATTGATGTTTTAAGTAAAGGATCTGAATACTTCCTCCTCCACTGAATACACTGCTTCATGCCTTCATGTCTTGACCAAGTGGGGCAGTTGTACCTGATAAGAAGAGGTCAGTCTCACACCAGTAGCACTGATGTTCATCACAGCTCGCACAGCTGTCATCACACGGAACGCAGATCATCTCCTTTTCCATGCCGTACGTCTTAGCCGGGCAGTTTTTGTAGCAGCCATCCTGAAAACTGATAACAAAAGCAGCAGTCTATACCGGCGGTTTTGCCTCTCACACACACACAAAACCACTCCACTCGCACAGCAAAAAAAGAGCTCTTTTCATTCTAGTATAGCAGTGAACTGAAAGGCAGAGCGAGTGCAGAGAGACGAGATCACACATGGCGACAGTGAGGCACACAGCCTTACTTGTAAAAGCCCTCAGTGCAGGAAAGGCAATGCCTGGGGTTATCTGTTGAAAGCAGACAAAAAGCTCAGCTCTCCTTTTAAACAGGAACTACCGGGAGAAACCCTTGAACATGGTCGGCAACACGCTGACGAGGAGAACTCCGTCTCCCGTAGGCAGCGCTCATTATTGGGAAAAACTTTAGTATGGCTTCTGAGCTGTGACTTACACAAGACGCACTTCCTGCAGCCCTCCTCGCAGGCCATGCAGTCATTGTAATCTGGATCCTCCACCTCCCCTGAGAGAAAAAGGAAAAGAGGGTGAGACAGCGAAGGGACAGGTGTGAGACAATACTTTTCAAGGTCATCTTTGACCTTGTACCATGACGGATATGAGAAAACCAGCTCATAAATAACGCCGTGACCTTGTTTACCTTCTCCACACTCCAGCTTCGCACACACTCCATCAGAGACGTAGTAGGACGAGTTACACATGAGGCAGTGGGTGGGGTTGTTGCAGAGGCGGCAGTGGTCCAAGCAGGGCCCACAGCTCCTCTCCTTGGTGTGGTAGAAGGCCTCGGGACAGGCGTCCACACACAGGCCTCTATACAGGTAACGCTCCAGTCCAAACTTATCTGGAGGACAAACAGCAAATCATGTGTGATGTTTAACTTCCTAGTCATGAATTTGGATTTTGTTTCGATTAACTTGTTCAGTCCTCACCAGTGTCACAGCTGGTACAGTTGGCCGGCCCTGCGTCCACACAGGTGGCACATGTGTGGTCACACAGGTGACACTGGCCACCTGACTGGTACTTGCCCTTTGAACACTCCACCACGCAGTGGCCCACATCCAGAGCCCTGCAGCCGACAACAACATACAAACCAGTTTTTCAGCAGCAACACCACCACAAAATCAGCAGATATGAATGATGAGCTGAACTAATTTTACATCCCAGAATGCAACATATGTCAGAGTTACACAGATGAAGCTGAGCGTGTTGACACAGGGAGGGGTGGGGATGGTTTAAATTGGGAGGCAATGAGGGATTTTTAGACTGATGATGATTATTTGAAAATCCAATTTCTGATATACAATCGATCTGCTGATGAGCAACATATCAGCAACACTAACACTGTATACAGTCAATTACCTTTCATTTGTCATACATTGTTCATTGGTTAAATTTTCTTCTGACAACTGACCACAAATGGCACATTTTATGCCTTATTCACATTCAATCCAATCAATCAATCAATCAATCAATCTGCTATTCCACTATTTTTACATTAATCAATAAATTCTTTAATCTATGAAATGTAAAAAAAACAGTGAAAAAATGCCGCAATTTCCCAGAACCCAAGATGACTTCTTCAGATGCTTTGTTTGTTGGACCAACAGACCAAAAACTAAAGATATCCAGTTTACAATTATTAGAAAAGCAGAAAATCTCTCCCTCCTGAGAAGCTGGAACCAGAGCCTGGTTGACATTTGTCTTTTACTAATTGTGCTTGAAAAATTACTGAAACGATTTATCAGTTATCATAATAGTTGCCTATTATTTTCCTTTCAATCGACTCATCAATTAAGTGACTGATGTTTTCAGCTCTGCATCATTTTCTTGGACATTCTGTTTAAAATTAGAGAAGACTCTGGCTTTAATAACACACACAATTGATGTTCTGTTATACAGAATTTGTCAGCATCTTGCTCACTTTGATTGTTACCAACACATTTGTGAAATATGATTATTTGCTACTCTACATCCTTGTGAAGCACCGTTTTTCACTCAGAGAAACAGTGGGATGTATTAATTTCCCCTCTGACCCTGAATCTAAAAAGTCAAGACCAACTCACCGTGAAGAAACACAGCTGATGCAGTCTTCTCTTTGCGGCCCTGTGCACTTCAGACACGTTGCATCACACGCGTGGCACTTTCCGTCACCGTCCTGGTACTCTCCTGATAGATATGCAGCAAGAGAACGACGCTGACTCAGACATGAATAACCATCTGAGGTGTAGATACCAAAGGACCCAAGCCACACATACAGCACGCCAAACAGCTCCATGCTAAACATTTTTATTTTCTAAACACGGCTGACTTATGTTTGACTCAGAATGAAGATATTACATTGTAAATATACATATATAGATATAAAATGCCCATAAAACAGCCTTGATACTCTCAAACATTAGCAGCTGTTGTGTATATATAAAATTGTATTTAAGAAGTTAGAGAAGTAAGAACTAAATGTGTTATATTTATCCAGCAGCAGTGAGCCAACACGTAATAGAGGAAGAAGATGGTTGACTGACCGTCTGTGCACACAGTGTTAACAACACACGCTCCCTCCTGCAGGCTGTGACCGCTGGAACAGCTGCTGCAGTTCCCCCGGCTCGGCCCCACACAGGTGAGACAGCTGGCGTCACACCTGAGGAGGAGAGCACCGAGACTGAACACACAAACGCACATATTGCCCGCAAAAAAAACACAGAGAGGAATAAAAACAAACTACACCCATACAGGCACACAACTACAAACAGCATGAAAACGAGCACAAACACACACACACAGGAGCCAAGCACCAGAATAAGGCCTGCCATCAGCAGATAAACAAACCACCCACACCTGAACACACACCAGTGAGCTCACCTCCTACATATCCTGTGCCCATCAGCTATCTCTGGGTTTGGCTCTGTGGCGTAGAAGCCAGCACTGCAGGAGGACACACACCTCCACTCCTCCATCAAGTAGCCTTCCGCACAACGGTTGCATGCCGCAACACCTGCACCTGATGTCGCATGACGCAGGACCAAATATGTTTTTAAATGGATAAAAGACACAGAAGAGTACTGCAAACAATACCATGGCATGTATTTTAAAGAGGACCTATTATTCTTTTGTGCTTTTTTCCCCTTAGTGTGTTATGTAGTTTTTTGTGCATGTAAACGATCTGCAAAGTTACAAAGCCCAAAGCTTAAAACTTTCAATTATAACAGCATGTGGCTGTGGCGAGCAACATGATGTGATAGAGATTGTTCGGGTTCAAAACTAAAGTTGAAAAATAATTTCCATAGTCCCATCAACAATATGTTCTTTCCTCTGAGGAAAACTCTCTACAGGACTCCCAAACTGTCAGTGCGTCACAACAGGGATAGCCTTGTGATTAAAGGAGGAGAAATTAGTGAATGTGATAAGTCCTGATTGTCACAGCCTCTAATACACCCCCCTATAATAATGTCGTCTTTCTGATCCAACCAGTGGTCAAATGCGCCACAGATGCGCCAAGTTAGCCATCCTGATGAAAACGCCTATGGCGCGTTCATATTAGTGTGTGCATGTGCACATACACGAATGTGCGCATGCATTAACGTGCGAGTGCATGAACGTGCGGTACACTGAAGGGGTCCCGGTTTGAGGGACAATATGGTCACCCTAGGCTAGCAACTAGTTTGGTACGCCCTCAAACAAAGCTAGTTATAGCGGAGCAGGAGTGGAGTCTGAAGAGTTTGGTTCAGCTGACCAATCAGAGCAGACTATGCTTTTCGGGAGGGGGAGCAGGAGCTCAAACAGAGCGTTTCAGACAGAGGGTGAAAAGAGGTGCTGCAGCACAGCCGGTTTGAGAAAAAATATTGAACATTAAAGCATGTAAACATGTTCTAGTAGAAAACCCAAAACACCAGTATGCACCTGAAAATAAGCATAACAGGTCCTCTTTAATGCCATTTAAAGATGTTTTCATACAGTTCATGACCCTTGACCTGTGCTCTCACCTGCACAGGTAGCGCAGGCCTTATGACAGGGCTTGCATGTGCCTTCCTGCTGGTCGTGGTAGAATCCCGCCGTGCAGCTCCGCTGGCACCGGTTCCCCTGCAGACTGGAGAGGGCGGCGAGAGCATGTGGCACCGTGACACACACAACCAATCATGTGATACCGTGAAGATGAATCATTGCCTTTAGACTGTAGACTCAGTTTTCCAACCCACAGTACACCACCACAAGTACTTGACGAACATTAGTCAGTGAACACAGTATTCCGGAAACTTCTAACTCAACAATATGGTGACTTTGACAGGGAAGTTTTGTTTTCTTCGGATGATACTGCCAAATGGAAATCATTAAGAAACATTTTTCTTTTTGAGCTGTGTGTGGAAAGGGAAGGAAAACACATTCTTTTGTTGAAAACATTATAGTATTTTGTAATTGTTATGATGCTGCAGAGGGTGTGTGTGTGCACAGGGAGAATCAGTATTCTCAGCAGCTGGAAGAGAAGGAGCCGTGTTTACCGAGCAGTTAATTCAAGCATCATCGGAGAATTTGTCTCACCTTGTGTCTGTTTTGCATTCTGTGCAGATGCTGTAGGAGGTGCACTTCAAGCAGTTTTCACTGCACTTTCTGCACATATTTGCATCTGTGGGGAAATCAGACAATACACATGGAATGCACATCAGAGCGATTAATCAATCTTACTCACACACCCCTCAACTGCAGTTACATCAACTGACTATTCATTAGCAGGCTCATATGCAGCTGTTTCCACACAGCTCTTCTGTAAGCCACAAATCCTTAAAAGTTCACCGGAGGATGCTCCTTCTGTATTGTTAAGTATAATTACTAGGGATGTCAAAGTTATCTCTTTAACTCATTTCTTTAACGCATCTTGTAATTTTTAGGTTGTAGCGGGCTCAGATTAAAAGCTAGAGTGAAGATTCTGGTATCATATGAAACTAGAAAACCTAAAGAACTAGAAAACCATGTCATACTAGCTTGTCGTGAAGGAGGCTAAATAAAACTTGAGCTAAATTTTGGCGAGGAAAAACTGCCATGGCCATTTTCAAAGGGGTCCCTTGACCTCTGACCTCAAGATATGTGAATGAAAATGGGTTCTATGGGTACCCACGAGTCTCCCCTTTATAGACATGCCCACTTTATGATAATCCCATGCAGTTTGGGGCAAGTCATAGTCAAGTCAGCACACTGACACACTGACAGCTGTTATTGCCTGTTGGGCAGTTTGCCATGTTATGATTTGAGCATATTTTTTTATGCTAAATGCAGTACCTGTGAGGGTTTCTGGACAATATTTGTCATTGTTTTGTGTTGTTAATTGATTTCCAGTAATAAACATTTGCATAAAGCAGCATATTTGTCCACTCCCATGTTGATAAGAGTATTAAATACTTGACAAGTCTCCCTTTAAGGTACATTTTGAACAGAAAAAATTTGCGATTAATCACGATTAACTATGGACAATCATGCAATTAATCGCAATTAAATATTTGAATTGATTGACAGCCCTAATAATTACAAAAACTTGTGAAAAACACACAATTCATAAAAGCGTCTAACCGTGGTCGAGGTAGTAGTTATCCCCACAGGTGGCCATGCAGGTATTGGTCCCCTCAGTTAGATGATGACCAGGTTGACAGGAAGTGCATTGGTCACTGCGACTCCCGGTGCAGCCCTCGCAGGAGGAGTAGCACCTCTTACAACGCCGGCGGTCGCCCCAGAATCCCCTGGGACACTCTGATACACACATCCTATTGAATGGACACAGACCAAAGCACATAGAGGACAAGAGGTGTAACTCTCTAAATGAGAGGGAGTGGAGAAAATGACTGTCTGGGTCCATTTTCCCCATCATATTTGTGTTAAGAATTTCAATTAATATACAAACGTGGACTAAATAACAGCTGATTCTTTTTATTTGCAATATGTGTGAGCTATATGCTCTGCAGCAACAGCATCGCCACATACTGTACACTGCATTCTGGATCTACAAATGCTGTGTAATCATTCTAACCTTGTGTTGTTCTTGAACTTGAGAAAAAAGTGTAAACACGTGACACACTGCTGCGGGCTGGGCCCCTCACAACCATCGTCACTGCATTCTGGGTCGCAGGGTCCTGGAAGGGCAAATACTCGCAAAGTCACTGCACCATCATGGCAACAACAGAGAAGTTATACATATTGCTGATTTATACATTTAAAAAACGACCTAAACTAACATAACATGCTGTCTGAGAGGTCTGAGCTACAACATGGGGCAGCTTAATACCAGCTGAGTCACATGACTCACCACTGTATTCTTCAGTGAGGTCACTATCCATCGGCATCTCAGCCGATCGGGCTCGCACACGATGCCTGGGATACGGTGGCACCGCGGTGCCATATATCACCAGGGACCACTCCTTTAGCGTCCCTATGAAACAACAGAGGAACAGGAAAGGAGCAGGATGAGAGGCCTGTCCCGGGAGGCCTGCACTGTATTTTAGCTGCTGTTCTAGTTGAACTTCAATGTATGTTTCATAATACTGTGATGTTACAAAGAGGAAGAGCAGACCTAGTTTAGTGTTGTCTCTCTTCAGAGAGGAAGTATCCTGGATGTTCAAAGTCCATTCCCCCACTGCCTGCTCCCCCCAGCTGTGAGTTGTCATCAATTCCCACCTCTGAAATCCCTCGGTGGAGTCGTCAAGAGGCCTACAAACCAAAACATTACATAATCGCCATAATACTACCACTACTGCTACTGTTGCTAATTCTACTACTATTGCTTTTAATACTTCTACTACTGCAGCTGCTTCTAATACTACTACTACTACTACTGCTGCTAATACAACTACTACTGCTTTTAATACTACTACTACTGCCTTTAATAGTACTACTACTGCAGCTGCTACTAATACTACTACTACTATTGCTTTTAATACTACTACAGCTGCCGCTAATTCTACTACTACCGCTTTTAATACTACTGCTTTTAATAGTACTACTAGTGCTGCTGCTAATACAACTACTACTGCTGCTAATTCTACTACTAATAGGCTACTGCTGCTAATATTACTACTGCTACTATTACTACTACTGCTAATAATATAATACTGCTGCTGCTATTGGGGCTGCTGCTAATTCTATTACTGCTACAACAACTATTACTACTACCATTAGGCTACTATTACTACTACTACATTCATTGTTGATATAAAATATTGATTAGAGCAGCTTCAAACAGAGTAGTTGAGTAAATGTGCATATTTAAATCACAGAGTTATTAGTCTGTCTTGTTGCTATATATGCTGTATTTTTGACTTTGCAGTTTGTGGAAAGTAAGAAACTGCTTGTAGTTGAAAATTGACAGAAATTAATTTTGCTCAGATTCCAGTTCCCTGAAACACCATATGAGCACGACTCCAGTAGTGTTTGCCAAAATCCCATTTTTCCCCCCCCTCTAATGTGACAAGGTGCCAAAGTGAGGAATTTAGCACTGTGGAGAATTATGCTCTGCTTTAAACAAAAATGTTGCTCATGCATCACAGTAAAAGTAGAAACCATGAGGTGAAGCTATAAGGAGAGGGCTGTTAATATTTCCCACACGTTCTGCCCGTGATTGAGCATTGCTCTATAGTTACCTGTTAGCCAGCAGCTGCGACACGGTGCCTGAAGGTGACGTGAGAGTAATGGAAAGGTCGCCGCGACGACTGTGAGTGATGGTAACACGGACGACGACATGCTCCACATAAACAACGTGCTGCAGGGGCTCGCCGGAGCAGCCTGTACTCTCACACACGGACGTCAGCGCCGAGCCGGGATGAATAGTTCTGTCATGAGACGGAGACAGAGAGAGAATAAAGACACATAGTGAGTGGCAGAGATAAGAGAGGAAGCAAGAAAGTTACAAGGAAAGGGGGGAAAAAAAATGAAAGTGTATGAAAAATGTAAGAGAAATCCATGCGAGAACGCAGACAGAAATAGATAAAAGTGTGATAAAAGCGGAGGAATCAAGGGAAGCCCCGACTCAAAGCAGCGGTGTCTTGCGGTGCAGTTGGTGTGATACCTTCTCAGCTGGATGGGAGCCTCCTCCACACACTCGTGCTGTGAGGGGACTCGTTTCCAACGCTCGGCCTCCTTCACCATGCCCTCAGCATCCAGCAGGCCAAAGCCATACAGGTGGCTCACTGACACACACACACACACACACACATATGTATAGCACATTAGCTGGGGCATAAAAGGCGCTGCAGCTTATAAAAAAACATCACGCACTCCTGGGACTTTGTAGGCGTTTATTACTGTTCTGCTCACAGTATCTCATTAGTTTGTATACTCGCTGCTTGATAGTTTTCCTAAAAAGAGCTGAGAGAACATTTACCAAAATATGCTTATCAAGCTTATCTTATTAATAATAAGTTTTGAGAAGATTCAAAAGACATCATGTAATGATTCATATTTGTCCAAACTACTTGCTAATACTGAAATCTGTTGGAAATTAGAAATTTAGCAGAAGTCCAGTGGGATCACCTTTGTATCCGGCTCCATTAAAGCGCCAGTCAGGAGCAAGAAGATGATGAGATTTTGATGTTCGGACAATAATGTGCTGCACATCCCTCCAGGTTAGAAAAGGGCTGAGAAAAGGTCAAAACATCATGCTCTTATTGCCCGATCAAACCAATTAACGGTGCATGAATGTATGGATTGTGTGTGTGTGTGTGTGTGTGTGTGTGTGTGTGTGTGGGAGAGCTGCTTACTTGGCGTTCAAAGTGAGAGCGATGACGCCTGCAGCCATGGAGGAGGAGAGCGAGGTCTCTGGTTTAGCCCGGCTGCAGCTCTGCCGTGGACCCAACGTCACCTGTCGAGGACACCAGATCCTTTTAGCTGTTCAATATTTAACAGAGTTCACCTGCCGTTACACAGAACTGTGCTTTTCTTCTGTGCTCGATGGCCTTAATGGAGCAGACTTACATGAGTGTTGAGTGTTGGGCTATATACTGCAGCTACCATTAGATGCTATATTTGACAATCATAGGGCTGTACCGTATTGTATGTACCATATTTTATGACATCATCACTCCCCAAAAAATTGGGGACATCACATGTAATATGCTTCGAAAAGCCTAAATTAAATTGACATTTGTTACAAGCTGGTTTAAGTCTCAGGGACATGTGAGATCATTCAGAGACAAAACCAACACTGGTTTATTAAACTAATTGGAAAAACGTAGATTAAGCTGATGGGGTTTGGAAATGATTATTGCCAGGAATGCATGACTGTGTTGTTGGCATGTTGTCAGGTGTGCTAACAAAGAGATCCTGCAGAAGGAAAAGCCCTCGGTAAGCCCGAGGCCAGAGGAGCAGCTCTCAGTGTTCACCCAATTTACTCTAATGAGCCACCCAACTCTGTTTACCAATGACCCCTGCAAATCACATGAAGGGAGAGGTGAATCTGGCATCCTACACCCTCTGACTCCAAATTTATATAAATAAAACATTTTTTTTCACCTGACAGAGATACTGCTTTAATAAATATGTTGAGTCAATTTATTTTTTTATTTGTTTCATTGATATGTTTCCAAAAAGCACTGCTCCTACACTACACGTAATTACATACTGTATAATTACGGTCTTTCTTCCTGGTGGGTTGCCATGCGAAACAAAGATTACTGCCAATCAATCAGGTAAAAAAGTAGGTAATTATGTATTCCATAGAGGAATATCTCTTCCAACTTTAAGAAGCTTGTCATTTACCCATATTGTCTATGCCGGCATGCTAATGTAGGCCTCCTGAGTCTTTGGCTTTCAGGATGTTTACAAAGGTTCCTACTGTATAATTAGACACGCTGCAACTGCTGAGGTACGTTACAATGCAGCCCTTCTTATGGTTTTCAGAGCAAATTAACTATAGGCTCCAAAAATACTCTGCGCCTGTTGAAGTGAATGGGAAAAAAAGCAACATTCCACATGAGATTATAGACCCCATAATCTTATAATATAGGGTCTAACTAGCCAATTTAACCTCTTATTGTGTCTAATTTCAAAGTTATTGTTGTACCAGAAAGAAAGTTCATAGAGAGTGTCTGGGGAGTATTTGCTTGATTGACAGGTGTCTCAGACTATCACACTCAACTGCAAAAGCCCCAAACACTGCTCCACAGAAACTGTGTATTTTGTGGCTTTAAGCAGCTGGATTGTTAAATCCAACAACAGACGTCCCTTAAAGTTCAACCAAAGTTACAAATATCATCATCAAAAATGATTCAAGCGATTTTCAGATTTGTTGTCTTTGTAAATATATCAGTAAAAATATCCTCCAGCCTCACAGGTACTGCATTTAACATAAAAAAATATGCTCAAATCATAACATGGCAAACTCAAGCCCAACAGGCAACAACAGCTGGTGGGCAAGTGAACATGTCTGTAAAGGGGAGACTTTTGGGTTCACATATCTTGAGGTCAGAGGTCAAGGGACCCCTTTGAAAATGGCCATGCCAGTTTTTCCTCACCAAAATGTAGCGCAAGTTTGGTGCGTTATTTACCCTCATTCCTGACAAGCTAGTTTGACATGGTACCAATGGATTCTTTAGGTTATCTAGTTTCATATGATACCAGTATCTTCACTCTAGCTTTAAAACTGAGCCGCTACAACTTAAAAATCTCAAGTTGTGTTAATGTGTCAAAGAAATTAATGGTGTTAAAACTAATTTGCATTAACTTTGACAGCCCCAGAGAAAATGCTTCCTTTCTAAAATCTGAGATTAATTACAGTAAAGCAATGTGCAGATTGTGCTTGTAACTGGTGACTGAGATGGAGCAGTGTTATTTAGTCGTTTAGATGAACACAAACGTCCTCCTATTCAGACCCATCTCAGCACATCACGGCCCTTTTGGTACTTAACAATCACACTGAAGGTGTTTCTTATGTTACTCACAGCCTCTACTCACCATCTCCTCTGTCTCCCCTCCAGTGGAAGCTGCCGCGAGTGTGGAGGAGCACTGCTCCAGGTACTCTGGCTGGCTTCCACTCCGAGTGCTGCTGCTGATAGAGATAGTGTAGATACTGCTGCTGTAGCCGTCACAGGAGCAGTGGTCACCTCTTCGCCCTCCGTTTCCCGACGCCCAGACAAAAACAGAGCCCCTCCCGTGCCGGCCCTGAGATTAATCGGGGGAGCAGACAGAGGGAACTAATTTATTAATGATATTTACACATTGATAAGGAGAAAAAAGATACGCCCTTGAAGTAAATATACAGCCGCAGGTAGGACACAGACATAAACAAACACACAAACACATGCAGCCTTTCTCACACACAAACTCTCTCACTGTTTTGATGCCATTCTGTAAAGCGAGACGAGTTAGAGGCCCGGGTCCCTCCAACGTGGCGCCATCATCTTCTGGCCCCCAGCTAGCTAAGTAGATATCAATATACTGTGGTCTGAAGCTCAGTGATTGGGCCTCCACAATGTCTGTCACATCTCCATCCAGCATACGGATGCCTACAGGTGGAGATAATGTTTGAATATACAAAAGTTTGACCTCAAGAAGTCCTTCAGCATTCCAGTTTCACACCGTCACTTGGAACTCACCGCCTATCCGAGCGTGGAAAGAGACTCCAACCGTGCAAAGGGAGTTATTTCCAGCCGCGGCAACCATCCCTGCACACTGTGTCCCATGGCTTCAGAGAAAGGAGGAGAACATCAGAACATCAGGTTAGATGCATATGCATGAGGAGAAGACGGGCTATTTCCGTTACATCAAACCAGTGAGAGGACAGGATTCAGACTGGGGGATTTGCATATCCATATATGCATGTAATTACCGAAACATGGGAAGAAAAGCGTGCATTAATTAAAGTTGGAATTACGACGGAGGAAAAACTGCAAAACAGGTGCAAAGAGAAATCTAGGAATAAGAAGTACTCACTAGTTAGAGGCGTTGTTGGAATAATTGGGAGAAGGGTCTTCGTCTTGTCCGTTCACATCATAACTGGCGAGAGGATCCTGAATCACATGGATAGTAAGCAGCAGCACATTATGAGACGCTGGCGGCTATCTGTCTCTGTTTCATCAGACAAATCACAAAGAGCATTATTCACCAGTCCGCTCCACAGTTAAGTGGATCAGACGTTTAATGTCCATTCCAATACTCTTGGCCGGCCTTTCCCAACCTTTGGCCCAAAAGCTCTGCCTGCAATATCTGTCTCAGCTCTGCGCTCTTACACTAAGAGCTCTGCCAAATAGCTTATGATTAATGCCCCCCCTTCCCGAGAACAGCGTCCCATCCCAGGGCACTTACATAATTTGGCTTCAGATCCGGATGCTCTCTCTCAATGCCATCATCTAGGACAGACACCACCACACCCTTCCCAGTATACCCTCTCCTCCAGGCCCCCGCAATGTTCATGCGAGACTGGCAGCCTTTGGACTCATCACTGCAGTGCTGTGGAGCAAATAGTGGGACATTCAATTTAGCCCCTGGGAGTAAAGAATAAATCAGGGTCTATTCTAGGCTCTGTCTGTCTGGGTTTATGTGTCCGTATTTCAGACTTTAGCTCAGTAAAAGGAAAATAAATCTGACTCACAGTGTACCACAGGCTGCTCCACACTGACTCGTTGTAGGGCAGCATGTGGGTGCGGTCGGACTGAGGAAGAGCAGTGGGAAGGTGTTTGGTCTTCGTGTCGATGGAGTAGATGTGACTGGCTCTGGAGCTCCTCTTTGCTCTTCTCAGGACCACCTGCTGTTGGAGCCATTCCACCTTAAAAAAAGGAACACACAGGGTTCAGATGTAGACAGATATATAGCTGCATGGCTCAGTCTCAGTGGGGTGGTAGGTCACCGAAATATCTCAGCATCTATTGTATGGATTGCCATGAAATTTGGTTCACACACACTCAGGATGAATTGTAATAACTTTGGTGATCCCTTAACTTTTTATCTAGATCACGGAATTTTTAATTTGTCCAGTGTTTTGGTTTATGACCAAATACCTGCACAATTAACAACACTCCCATCAGCCTCAGCTGTACTTTGTGTTTAGCATTAATTAGCAAATGTAAGCAACTTAGCAATCTTAGCAAACTAAGATGGTTAACATGGTAAGCATTGTACCTGCTAAACATCAGCAGCTGTGGCATTGGCTCTAAGAGACCTGTTACAGTAGCATGGCTGTAGATCTGACTGTTTTAATATGACCCTGTTTGGCTGCTGTTTGTCATTTTATTCCCCAGTTAATGACTCTTGACATCTTGAGGTTTTTGTGCATGTGATGATCTGAGGAGATGAGTGTGTAGACGGGGCCAGCACAGGAACATGTGTGTGCTCATGTGTTTGGAGGGTGGGAGGGAACATGCTGCTGATTAATAATCCAGCAGAGTCTCCTCATATCCCATTACTATACCTTGGTCTCCTTGGCGACGCTAACAGACACCTCTTTGTTGGACACGGTGGACCTCTTCGCCGTCTCGTGGTGGCGAAAACTGTAATAACTCTTCAGGCTTCCAATCTGGTGAAGCAGACATTAAATCCTGTAAATTAATTTGTTTTCAGGTGGAGGCGTGTTGCTCGTCCTGCTCTGTCACTGACTGTACTAAACAGCTGTTAAATTATGAAGCGGCCTTCACTGGGTTTCATTAAGGCGGCTACCTTACACCTGTGATAGTTTTTCAGGCAACCTGAGACACCAGCCACACTGCTGCTCATGTGTGTGTGTGTCCATAATGCCATGACGTAAACACATTTTTTTAATATATAAGAAAAGGAGGTCTGGTTTAATATAAAAAGTGTCATAAGTTGACTATTTTCTGTGACTGACCAGAATAAATGATGGTCCTAATTTACTCCCTGATGGTTCTGTTGTGTTTCTGACCTCAGTAATATAAAAGTATCAGAGGGTCTTCCTGGTTCATATCACCCGGAGAGAAACATGGACCCAAGACCTGCAACTTTCATTACAGCACCTCTCCCCAGGGAGAACATGTGTTGAATTTTATGGGCCTGGCCTCTATACCTCGCTCTGTTTTATTTATTTGCTTTATTATTTATTGATTCAGTTTTTATTGGGTCATTCTGTGGCTATATTGACCTCTCAGGTTTGATTGATTTCTGTTTTTTTATTATTATTATTTCTTTAGTAGTAAATGAGTTTCTGACTGAAATGGCAATAATGTGCTGGATCTTCGAGGTTTAACTGTTTGGATAATTAATTTTATATGGTCAGGGGGGGTTAGAATAATGAAATGAAGGCAAGAGGTGAGAGAATAAAATGTGATTTTATTTTTTTTATTTGGCAGCTTGGTATCCCTCTCACACCGACCAACATCCCGGCAGGCTAGTAATGTAGATGAGCAGCTGCTGACTTCTGATATAAAAACTTCTCCAGGACTCTTCCAAAGTAAAAACTTCCAGTCCTACTGTAATAATAATTGGGCTAATATTTTAACTTCGTTCTGCAGTAATTTAGCGGCAGTTTAGTACTACCTCTACCAGTTAGGTTTATTACATTTTTATCATTTTAAGCAGCTCTAAAAATTAAATTAAACATCACTCTAGTTTCTGCCAGGCAGATGGCAGACAATTAATTGTATTACATCTATAGAAAATAGTTTGTCCCTGTTGCTATAAGATACTTTAATTAGTAAGGACAGACACTTTTTGAAGCCAGCGTGCAACCTCAGCACACAGCATTTTATATCCATTTATTCAACCTTGATTCAGTCCTCACTATCGAGTACCTGCTGCTCCTTTTATTGGAGCTTCAATTGTGCATTGTGTTTTTTTCTGTAAATATGTTTTAATAAACCCTTTTTAATAACAGATTTTTGCACATGCAAACCAAAGACAAATTTCTGCCTTTTGCATAAGGATGCACAAGTATTTTATTAATAATCAGTATGCCTCACTGTGTGGAAGTGACTGGGATCATTCTGTTAAGTGTAAGGCAACATCAGGCTTAAACATTGCTTTCCTCCTCACTTTGTAAAACAAAATGTAACAAATGAATACATAGATATAAATTTACTGAATTGTTAATTATTATTAAAATAATAAATTGTATACCAGTAACTTTGTGATAAAAAAATCTTCAAAATTAACAAGATTTACAAATTTAGCATTTTTTTAATGCAGCAAGAAATTGGTCAAAACTTAAACAGGAATTCCAGTATATAATGTATATAGTATATTAATATAGAATTGAATGAAATAGGTCGGCCCTGTTGTCACCGATACCCGATCCAGCTATTTCATAAAGTATTCTATTCTACTCATTTATTGCACTTAATCTAATAAAAATAAAAATATAACACAATTTTTTGTCACTACTCCAGCTGGATATTTGCAATAATATTGTTTTATATGACATTACAGATGGCTAAATAGGGCACTATTAACCTCTGATTAAATCTATATTGAATACTAATCTTACAATTATTAAGTAGTGGTGAGTTAGAAGTTTTTTTTCCAAGATTTGAGACAATATTATCAGCAACAATCCTTATATTGTACACTGGATTTAGTCTAGATGTGTTTGTGTCATTAGTTGTGCTGTAGTGTGAATGTGATGAGGCCTGGTGCTGGTTGACTGAGAGGCCTCACACTACAGCAGTCATTCACATAAACACACTGACAGACTGAGGAATTAAACACTTTAAGAAGAAGATTAAAAACTACTAACATTATGTTGTTTGGCTACGATTTCCCAGAAGTCTTTATAGATATTTAAATCAATATCCTCCTCACAAACACTAACCATATACTTCCTTGCAACACACACACACTTGTCTTTTTTGATATATTAACTGTATTGTTATTGTTGTTTTTATATATATCTTGTCCTAATGGTTTGTTATCACTATTATGTAGTCATATTATTTCTTTATATTAATCTTGTCTCTAGGTGGAGGCTTCAGATAAGCCCAGTGGGTTTTTTGCCTCTCCTGCACTTCATATTATTCATTTATTTTTGTGTTATGTTGTATAGTCTTAAATTGTGCAAAATAAATAAACAAAATAAACAAAACTAAAACTAAAAAAGACAACAATTGAGATCAAGACTGCGCATGCTCAGTGTGTCTTTGTTGGATGATGGATGTTGGAAGACACTCACCTGACCCATATTAGTGAATCCATATTTCTGTGCTATCCTGTCCACAGACTGTCGGTCTCCTCTGACTCTCATAGCCCAGTCGTTGGTGTAAATGGTCGCATTGCAGAAGTGGAGAAGAGTTGCCATCCACAGCACAACAACACGCAGCATGACTGCACAGAAACCTTCCTCTAACTAGACGGAGACCTACAGGTGTGCGTCACGCGCCGTCCCTGCACACCTGCACACTGATGATGAGCTCCTGCCGAAAGTGCTTCTCATTGCCGGAATTTGACGTGCACTGTCGTAAAGAAAGAACACATCAGATGTTGTGCAGGAACAGGAATGATGTTGTCAAGTCTCTCTCCTTCACTGGGAACAAGCAAGAGATCAAGTGACTGCTTCAACATGGGAGACACGGATCACCTGTCCTTTATGTCCTTTATGTGGCTGCCTGCAGCCCAAAATATCCCTATGGTGCAGCTTCATCTGCATGTTACAGTTTTAATTAAATAAACCGTCTTTTTCCTCATTAATTGCCCCTGTTAGTGATTGTAGAAATATTTTCAACATGGTTAAAAAGTGGCCAAAAACCCCCCCAAGAACTAATAGATACTGCAAATTACAATAAACATCTTTATAGGCCTCAATAATTTAATCATAATTTAAATTGACAAAGCAGCATAAAATTAATAGACTATATTAAAGGGACTGTTTGTAAGAATCAGAAATGCTTGTTAACAGCGACACCAGCGAAAGTCAGCGTCTGGCTGGCGCTTGTGCTCGCTCTAAATAGACATGAACGAGCATTGCTCAACACAGTGAGGCGACACACGTCAGCTATAACCACAATATCACTCTATATTTCACCTGCTTGGCAGTAATGTTAGCTGACCAGACGAAGGTCTGTCCATGAATCAATGCTGATCCTAGTGTTGTCTTTTCCTGCTTCAGCCTCCCGACCGCGGCCGTAGCGAACAGGAGAGACACCGGCACCCGGTCGGAGACGATAACGTTTCTCGCTGCGGAGCCCCGTCACTTCACAAGACACGAGAAACCTCTGTTGGTCTGGAGGAGCTGCAGCAGTTATTTCTGCACAAACGTCCACTGTACATTCACAAGATATTCTCAGAGCTACGAAGTCTTCTGCAGTGTGTAGTGTGCGCACATGCACGTGAGGTGGAGCGAGCTGTTAGTGAAGGCAAGCAGGCAGAGGAGCAGAGGAGCAGAGTACAGCAGAGACTCCACAAGACTGTGGTAACGTGAGCCGCCATGTCCAAAACCGTGGTAATGCTGTTCGCCTCGCTCAGAGGCCATCCTACCATAATAACACCACTTTAGGAGCAACGTTACGTTACCGCAGTTTCACAAGCTTGTTGGAGAACCTTCAGGTAACGTAAAAACGTGAAAGGCTCTCTCTAGAGCCAGTGTTTGGTTTGCAACATGGCAGACTCCATGAAGAGGACCCGCTCCCTATGTAGATATGAAGGGCTCATTCTAAGCTAATAAAAAAAATATTCCTAGTTTCAGGTGATTATACACTAATGAAAACATTCTGCTATTAGATCACCCGAAATGTAACACACTGTTCCTTTAAGTACAGTTTTGAAGTAGGCTACTTGTAGTCTACTTGTAGGCTACTTGAGTATTTCCATTTTATCTAAGCTATACTTCTACTCCACCACATTTCAGAGGAAAATATTCTACTTGTGACTCCACTACCTTTCTGTAAGAGATGTAGCCTAGCTATACACATTGTTTAAGATGAATCAAGTAGTTTTCATCTTGTGACCCCTCACAAAAAGAGCTATGTCTAGTTGAGGCGCCTTGTCACATGTTTCAGATGTCTATGAGTTGTAAGCAGTTCCATCAAAAATTAATTTCCTATCTAAACTTCTCAGATGGTTTCATTTAACAGTTTGAGGCCTAATGAGTACTTTTGATACTTAAGGTACATTTTGATAATAATACTTCCGTACTTCTTGATTTTGAATGCAGGACTTTAATGGAGTATTTTTAGATGGAATTGATACTGTTTACTTAAGTAAAAGATCTGAGTATGTCTTCCATCACTAGAGCACAACATTAGTATGAAAAGGTCACAATGGACTGATATTAATGATCTCTGTATCATCATCAATAGTCTGTCTCGCAACGCTGTGTACTCAGTATTGAAGTATTTGAGCTATAACACCCTGCACATTCATTTCTCACCTCCTTTCTCCTGCATGAACAAACCCTTATCATTTTGTGGAAAAGAGGAAAAACAGCATTAAAGCATCTGTGGAGTGGCTGCTTTGTCTGCTATAATATGAACCACATACATAATGATGTCTAAACTGATTGTATGGTCTGTGTGATTTCAGTATAAAAAAAAGCTTTATCCTGAACCCAGAGGATGTGTTCAGGATTTTGGAGTAAAAAATATTTGAAAATAATATTTCCCCTTGAGGCAATGGAATATTTTTGTTGTATTATTTTTTGGCCACATGCCTTTCCCCTTGGCACAGCAGCAGTCTGTGCATTGTGAAGCGATATCCCTGCATTTAAAAATCCACTGCTTTAACTGGGTCAATCTGAAGCAATCAGAAAAAAAAACTCCTTCATGGTGCGAAGACCATCACGATATTCTTAAATATTAATGTTGCAATTCTACACAGATGGGAAAGACACTTGAGTGGTGATAATTTGCAGTTAGTGAATTGAGAAATCATTATATGTGTTGGATTATAATAATGCAAATCTGTGGGTTGTTGACGGCTGCATTAACATTAATAATACAGTATCTTAAAGGAATAGTTCCATAGATTACCACTCTCATAAATCTTCTCATCTGACTTTCACAAAATGTTGAGTTAAATATTATATTAGTGTCCATACAGTACATTTTTCTAACTTTTTTTATTAGATATTTGAATAGTTGTTGTTTTTTTTACATCTATTTTGATTCAAAGTCTGGCACAGGACCAGTTGCTGCTTTTATTTCCCACAACATCAAATCAGCCCTAAGAGGCTGATGCCTACAACTCCTCTTAATTAGAAGGGGATCCTCTGGACAACATGCATCATATTATATGAACCTCATCTACCTGCCACACACATAACCGGTCTCCAGTGGCATCATTATATGACTAATGCTGTGGCATTAATTGGAATTACTGCCCCGGAAGAATTCCATTAGTAACATAACAGTAATGTGTACTGATGATCATTTTCACCAGGCTCGGTCTAACAGTTCTTCTTGAATAATCACACACAAAGATTCAGCTAAAATTAACAAACTGGGACATGTTGCATCACATATTCTGGTAATCCCTAAATTTTCTATCAACTCCAGCCATTTGCATTTCTCCATGTAATACAGTGGTAGCTGTAAACATTCAATATTAAGCTATACTCTGGCACTGGATGAGAAGTTAAGACTGGATTTCTCTGTAGCACGCTACAATATAAAGAGATGAAACAGAGCTCTGCAGCTTTGTAGATCATAGAAAGGATTTCATTTAGTTCACCTCCTCCTCAAGTTTCTCTTCCACTTTCTCCTCACAACTGTTTTTCACTAATAACTGTATGCAGAAAAAGTTGTTGTCTACCAATACGCACTTTTTTTGCACCAGATTTTGAGAAATAATTTAGGCGTATTTGTTTACAGATAATTCTCCTGAAAAGGTGATAGAACTGATCATCAATCAAAGATGCAAGATGCAAGTAATGATAAGATAATGTTGAGTTTAAAGGTTCATTGGAAATGGTGGATTGAATATTTTGTCAACATAATAATATTTATATCAAAAGTATCACGTCTCTATCAAGGAAATTAAAGGTGATTATTGGGTGAGTTCATTATAATGCATACTAACATTATTATAGAAAGCATGATAACCAATTAAATCATAATTTATTATTTGCAGGATGATTTGAATTAATATAAATGAAGAAAACATTCATAGTACTAGTCTGGATACGTTTTTTTATCAGGTAATGTTCGAAAAAGCAGGATATTGATTGCTAAGACCACTTCGGAGCTGTTACAGAAGACCTAGGCTATGAACGAACTACATCATGGTCGCATGAGCGTGAGTATACACAACGAGGCTGTAAGGGAGGACAAGTCGGCGTTATGACGTTTATTAGTCTCATTTAGCCACTTGTTAGCCACTGCCTTTTTTATGACACATAAAGGCTTCAAAATTCACGACCGGGGTATTTATTGATGTATTTTATGTGGTAGAACAACAACAAATCTCTTCAGCTTGTGTTAACCACAGACCTTATTTCAAGCATCTAACTAAAAACCAATTCAAAAACCCCATTGACTTCCAGACAAGGGAACCAGAAGTGCTAAATTGATAACTCATTTCCGGGTTTTAGGACTCATTCCTGCAGGATTCTATTCAGGTCCATCACAGGCAGCCAAGGATCTCCATATGAACCATTGATCTGAAAGAAAATCAGCAATTCTTGGATGAGCTGTGGATCAAAAAAAATGAAGAGCCTAAAAGAAGAATGACTCATAGAACGCTTCTAATTACAAGGATAAATGTACAATACAACCGGAGAAAAAGTTTCAAAATGTTAATAATAAATCTGTCTGTTGCCAATTCATGGCAAGTTCTGAATAGGAAAAAAATCTGCATGAAAATAGTCTCCCCAAGCGTCCTGCTCGGAAACCAACCTGTCAGAATATAAAGTCATGTTCAATGTCCACTGTGACCTTGAACGGTAAATTACAAAGAACAGGTTCATGATGCAATATGCTCTCACAGTCTTTATCATCTGCTCCACAACGGAGTAGAAAACAAACTAGCTGAAGAAAACAAAGGAAAAACACCTCTCGGCAAAGCAGTCACAGGACTTTGAAGTTATCTAACGTGTCTTCAGAGAGACTGACTTTGATGTTCAGAAAACTCCTCTCAAACAGTGACACATTCCCCTGAAAATAATTGTCAAACGTGTTCCTGAGCACATCGACTGCCCCGCAGGCAGCACAGCCATGAACTCTTTATTCTTTGTTCACATTTTTTTTACTGTTTTATAAACTCTTATTGTTTGGCAACATGAGTTTTGCTGCTTGACATGTCATGGTAAGTAGTTCACATTTTGAAGCTGTGAATACTGTCAGTGGATTTCTTTTATTTCTTTTGTTTATGAGCTGCGAGATCTTTTACTTGTGTTTGGGGTCAGTGATTAACCCACGCAGTATTTGTGGATATGTATTCTCACCAGCCTCCAAATGATGTGAGGCAGACTGAAAACAGCCCTGTGTTCAGACAACACAAGGGACTGCGTTGGTGGGGGTGATGTTGTGTCTGGTACTGTTGAGATGATAAAATAGGATGCAAGAAGACCAGTTTGAGTAACAGAAACATGAATTTAAAGTGGAAATGAAATGTTCAACCAAGTTAAGCTGGTTTACTAAAGGGATTTCCACTCTAATGAGCTATTATATAACAAACATGACAAATGTTAACATTTAAGAGTAAAAAGAACATCTATTTCATCTTTACTACAGCTTTTGTGGCAAGAGCGCCGCCATGTTGCAGTGGTCTAGCCTGTGACATCACAAGATTGGTTGGATCGGCTGAGTTACACAGATACAACGGTAGAGACCATGAAAGACAAAGACTGAGGAGATGCAGGACTGAAGAAAAAAAATATTTATACAAATTTATACAAATATAAAAGACCCCCGGGCACGTTTGCCCATGTGCAACTTGGAGACTCATGTTTCAGCCTTAGGATTAAAGCTGAAGTAGGCGAGATTGGAGCAAATATGATTAAACAAAAAGTAATTTTTATAAAACGGTCACTATATCATGACAATAGTACACGAAACAGGTAACCTGAAAAAAAGCATGTGCCTCTGTGTCCTCCGGTGCTCCTAACGGCATCTGCAAGATTTCACAGACTGGAGGAAAACAAGCAGTCAGAGCTGACCTGGGATCTGCTGTCCATCTGTTGTCTATGAGAGCCAGCTGTCAATCACTCGCGAACCCCGGGTCAAACTAGGCAGCGCTGATCAAATATGAATCAATATTCTGTTATGTTAATGCCTATTTCTCGTTTCAAATGTTTCAGAATCATCTTGTAGTGCACGGTTTAGCTGTAAAATGAGAAAGTTTGTGACCCGGCAGCCATGATGAGATCTCTTGAAGGAATGCCAAGCACCGATCGAGCACCGAGATTTTTTGAAAGCCTGAAAACAGAGCCATGATGAGGTGCAGAAGTCTAGTTTTCTCTCAGAACACTTGAATTACAATATGCTGAAAGGTTATTATGGAATTTTTGCCCAATGATGCCAGAAATATACTGCCTACTGCAGGTTTAACTGATGTATGAGTGAACTTAACAGTGTACACACCATGATGCTGCTCACATATCGTAACCAAAACATTTAACACAAGTCATTAAAAGTGATGGAATGAGCACACAGTCAAAACTTTACTCACAGCTGTTGATGTTCCTCCGAAACCCCATCTATGAGAGGTTCCTCGGATTCTTCTGAACCTCTTCCAACATCTCTGGTTTGAATTCAGTCTGGGCCCTTGTCGAATAGCATCCCACTCTTCCTTAAAATCTTCTCAATGTGTGTGTGTGTGTGTGTCTACTCTGAAGTTTTCTGTGGAGGCAAAATGTCCAAAACTAATCAAACTTATGCAACTTATTGACAAATTCAGCACTCTGGATTTTTTCTCCTGCCAGAGAGCTCTTTTCATGTGTGCCATCTGGTTGTGTGTCTTGCTTCGTATGGAGAACCGCGGTGTTGCAGGTCTGCAGTGTTTCTGTCCTTCTCAGACGAACCACCATGTATTTACATTTCATTGCCCATTTTTGCATCAGTGATCAGAAGTGGCATGGGAGAATTTAGCACATATTTTATTAAACCAATCTGCAGCTATCGCAGTTGACTCAGAAACTTGACAGGTCGTCTTCAAATGGGCACTTTTTAATTCATTATTTACCATGTCCCAGTGACACACACACACACACACAGTGCTGCAGTGCTACACATTTAGATATGACCGGTGTGTGTGTGTGTGTGATTCCTCTGAAATCTAGAGAGCCGAGCCAGAGGATACGCCCAGGCATTGTGTGTGTGTATGTATGTGTGTGTATTTTTAATTTGGATCCCCTGGTCCACATTCAATCCATATTTTTCTTTTATTTGGTCACTAATGAGGCTCCTATCTCGGTTCAAAGAAAAGAAAATTCTTTTCAAGTATCATTGCAACTTTAGGGGCTTGTTTATCGGCATCATTATTAAGTCATTGAGAAAAGATTATGTTGCATCATTTATTGCAGTGATTCTCAAAGTGGGGTCCGGGGACCCCCCAGGGGTCCGTGGCACTCTGTCAGGGGGTCCGTGAAATAATTTGCTATAACTTATAATATTGTGCTATATCATTAAAAAGTGCACATCTCCAGATGGGGGCCATTTGTGCCAATAAAACAAGCATATTGTGTCCATTAAGACTTGAAACTTGGCTTGGACCTGCAAAAAATGTCTACTTTTAGTTCATGTATACTGTAACTTATAGTACTTAGCCAATGATTTATGTATTACATAAAGAGACTTGTTCCTTTTGCTATTTGACTTGATGATTTGTGATGAGATTTAAAAAAATAAATAATAAAATGTGTTGTTCTTGCATGCCTCTACCGTGAACGGATAATCCAAAAACTTGATGAATTGAAGTAAATTCATATCGAAACATCCTTTTACAAACTCTCACAAACTTTAATAGGCTACTCTATCAAAACGTAAGCATAACTACAAGCCAAGTCTTCTTTTCTGTAGGCTACAAGGTAAGAGTATAGGTAGGTAAGTATAAGCCAAGTATACTTAAGTATACTGATATCTCTGATAAGTACATAAAAAGTAAACTGAAAGTATTCTCTCTTATTTTAAGTTCAAAAGAAGTATACTAATAGCACACTTAAATAAACTTCATTTTGGTAAGGGTTACTCCCACCCACATTAGCTTTGGGCCAATAGAAACTCTGATATGATTGTGACACATCAGGTCAATCTGTCATGAATCACTCACTTCACTCAGGGCACAACCAACCGTTCCTGCTGCTGCTTATAGCTTAGCTTATTAGCCAGCTAGCCAGCTGGTGAGCATGGAGAAATAGGCTATGTGAGTCAGTCCATATTGTCAAGCGACACTAAGCCCAAACTAGCTCAATTGAGAAAATATGACGACAGTTATATCGAGCGACGGCGACTAAAATGCATCATGTGTCTTCAGGTGTTAGCAAACGAAGCCATGAGGCCGGCCAAGCTCAATCGACATCTGATGACAAAGTACCTGGAATATCAGGGCAAAACAAAGTGGTATTAACATGATTCATATTGAAATGTGTTTCGGTTTATCACTATCAAACAGGTCTTAAGTATTTAGGTGGACAAGTTTTAGAATACAAATAGTTCCAATGGCATCTAAGAGTACAAATGGTTGGAAGCATTATATTTAAAGCTGCAGTGGGTAGAAATGGAGCAAATATATAAATAAAAGTTATTTTTTAAAACGGTCACTATATCCTGACAGTAGTGCTCCTAATGGCATCTGCAATATTTCACAAACCGGAGGAAAACAACCAATGAGAGCCGATCTGGAGCCTGCTGTCTCTGAGCCGGTCAAACTAGGCAGCGCTGATCAAATATGGATCAATATTCTGTTACTGTAATGCCTATTTCTCTCCTCAAATGTTTTCAGAAACATCTTGTAGTGTACTGTTTAGCTGTAAAATGAGAAAGTTTGTGACCCGGCAGCCATGTTGATATCAGTTGAGGAAATACCAAGCACTGCCCACCAGCCGGAGCACAGCCAATAGGAACGCTCTCTCTCTGAAATGACCGTGATTGGCCAAAGTCTCCCGTCACGGGCTAGATTTTCTAAAGCCTGAAAACAGAGCCATGAGGAGGTGCAGAAGTCTAGTTTTCTCTCAGAACACCTGAATTACAATGTGCTGAAAGGTTATTATGGAATTTTTGCCCAATGACGCCAAAAACGTTCTGCCTACTGAAGCTTTAATCTAAGTTATGATTAAGAGGGGGGTCCCTGGCCCTAAAAGATTTGAGAACCCCTGATTTATTGTATTCAGCCTTCAAATAATATGTGCTGGACGCGCGGACAGGTTGCGTCTCCAGCACCTTCCCAGTCTGACTGACTGTAAAATGACCTCTTTAGTTGTAATGTGGTAAAGTGAAACATAATATCTCTATAGCAGCCTAAGCTCAATGACTCATGCAGTATTAGCTTTGCTGCTTCCTCTCAGCATGCAGAGGCAGTTGTAGTTGTTTTCACATGCCCATTATGCACGCTTGTTGATGCCTCAAGACATGGGTATTTCTTTTTTCTCCTTCATTTCAAGTCGACTGATGTTGCGCCGAATTGCGTGAGCCAACTTTGACCCTTGATGTTTCTTTGAAGAGGCCCTCTAAATGTTCTCTCTCTTCTCTCCGGAGCGCCATAATGACCACACAGCCCATTTACCTGATGTGTCAGTGTGACACACCGGCAGCCCGCCTTGCTTTCCATGTAAAGCCTTTCTCCCTTTTGTGTGTGCCAGCATTCTTGAATAGCACTGCAGCATTGCTGACAAAATAGTTACCTACCTCACCACACAATCCGTACACGCACGCGCGCACACACACACACGCGCACACACACACACACACTAACACACACACTTCTTTTCTCTTTATGGATTCAAAGCCAGTCTTCTCTGGCTCCTTTGTTCCCCACTCCAGGCTGGGCTCAGATCCTCTCTGCTCTCTGTAAGCCCGCTCTGCTCTGTCATCAGGATTACAGGCTGTGCTGTAGCAGATTAATGACTGACAACTCTACACTCCTCTCAGCATCGCGCGGCACACACTCAGCTACTAGGAGCGAGCGTGTGTGCCTGGTTGCGAGGGAGAGAGGAACAACTGCGGGGGAGATAATGCATTGTGTTGGTCGGAGAACAATATGTTAGCTCTGTGTGTGTGTGTGAAGTGTGTGGTGATGCGGTTTGTGTGTAAATGTGTTATTTTCAAGCGGCGGTACGTGCAGTACAAGCTTTTCAACTTCTACACCTCAGTGCAGCACAGCAGGACACACAGTTAAATTGAGGGCCTCTGCTGAGGTTCATGTTGCGTGCTCACGTGTACATATGCATGGTTGTGTACTGGTGTTTTCAGAGCCCTGAAAGAAAAAGTGGCAGCTACAAGTCCAGTACATAAAGGACTGCGGACATATTCCTTCCAATAACTCTACCCAACAAAAACAAAACTAACTGCTTTGTTTGAGGCAAAGTGGAAGCTGGCAGCGGTCGTACAAATCCAAACAAGCAGGCAAACAAACTGAGAGCGAACACTTTCCGAAGTTTGGAATAAATTAGGCCAGGATCTCATACCACCTCAGAGCCTCATAGAAGCAGCTTATGTGTGTCATGAATTACTAAGTAGTAATATTTGGGGCTTCTCACAGCCATCAAACAGCTGAGGCTTAATTTCCTGAGACTTGCCCTGAAGTGTCCAGGAAAGTGGGCTGTCTGAGCCGCCATCTGAGGACTGAGAGGCGACCGCTCTCTGCATCTTAGAAATGTATAACATGCTTCTGTTTTGCCATCATCTATATCCTTGTGTCCTAAAAGTGACAAATAAAATGGCTAATAATAATAGCCAGTGGTGGAAAGTAATTGAGTACATTTACTAGTTCACTTAAAAGGTTCTAAATGCGAGATTAGGAGCATTTTTATTGCCTCCGCACGGCTCTCAAAATGGTGACGGCATACGGCCTTATAGGCTGTAACCGCTGTACGATTTCAGTGCATAGCGGTGGCCGTGAGCTAGCCAGTGGGGCGCACTCACATGCAGCAAACAACTATTTGCTATGCACTTTCTTGACTTGCAAAATTATCTTTTAAATTGACAAACATCATGTTTGAATCATGGTGCAATTCAATCAGGATAAAAAAAATATTTATCTCTTGCCGTTGACTACCGTTTTTCTGAAATAAGGTCAAGTAGGGTCCACTGGAAGGGGCGGGACTTCGCCTCTATAGGCTTGGAACCCCCAGACTGAAATACCTAACTGTATATACAGTAAAGCATTTAAAACTGCTCCACCGCAGCAACAGTAGCACCTGTTGAACCTAGAATGAAAACACACACAACCAGCTGTGGTAAAATACTTTTATAGAGCAGTAATCCATATCTGAAATATAGCTTCCAAGCAGAATAGCTCTGAACTCACTCGATTTCTCAATTTATATATTATGCCTTTTATGTAAATATGTCATTTGTTTATGTATGCGTATGTGTGTATGTGCGTGTAGACATGTGTAGTAGTTTGTTTATCAATTACAGTATATTAAAAGTTTTAAATACAGGTCATAATAATTCTTTTTAAATGTCTCTGGATATAAAAGCTGGTGTTCTGACCCTCATTAGTCCATTAATGAAGATGAATCCTCTCTCTTTGTTTTTCTCTCTTTGCCTATAAACTTTATTCATTTCATCTTTTATAAATATTCTCCCTCCTCTCTGCTGTATTGCCTCTTGTACGGTGCCCCTTTGCCCCGTTCCACTGCTATATATTCTCTTTATATCTCCTAATTGCTTCCTAACTGTGAGTCATATTGTGGACTGAACTTTTGCTTTTATTTGACTTCAGCACTTTTACTTCCCTGCACCAGTATCAAACCTGTAAGTGCTGAAGAGGCATTTTAAGAGCAGCAACAACATGTGCGCCCCAGTCAACCCATTCTCATCAACTCCAACGGTAACATAATCATAACCTTTGTAACCCGTTCTCCTCCCACAGTTTCATGTTTCCATTTTAATTCTCCAGTTGAAACCTCCATAGTTTATCATTTGTAGTTTTTTTCACGCAGTGCATTATAGTATCAAAGTGTCTTTTTCTCCAACCTCCAGAACTCAGAGGAACCAGAAGCATTTCTTCCTGTTCTTCTTGGTGGTGGCAGGGGGTCGCACCTGCTGAGGGGAGTCTTGTTGGTCGGGCGTGGAGGGCTGGGGAGTCGGCGTCTGTGGCGAGCCCTCCGGAGGGTCGCCCACCTTCCATGTGCGAACCACCTGCCCTTCCTGCAGGCGAAAGTCATGCTCTACACTAGAAAGAGAAAGAGAGAGAGACAAGGCGGGGAAAATGTCAGTTATGTGTGTTAAAGCTGTAACGATTAATCCATAAATTGTCAAATATTTAATTAATCGCTTACTATTTTGATAATCGATTAAACCTGCAGTAAGCAGAATATTTTTGGCATCACTGGGCAAAAATTCCTTAATAACCTTTCAGCATATTGTAATTAAAGTGTTCTGAGAGAAAACTAGACTTCTGCACCTCCTCATGGCTCTGTTTTATAAGAAAAACTTTTTTAATCATATTTTCTCCATTTCTACCCACTACTGCTTTAATTAGTTTGAGTGTTTTTTTGTTTTAAGAAAAAAAGTCTAAATCTCTGATTCCAGCTTCTTAAATGTGAATATCTTTGAGTTGCGGACAAAACAAGGCATTTGAGGACGTCGCCTTGGGCTTTGGGAAACACTGATCAACATTTTTCACCATTTTCTGACATTTTATAAACCAAACAACTAATCGATTAATTGAGAAAATAGTCAACAGATTAATCAACAATAGAAATAATTATTATTTGCAATACTGTTCTCATATTACCAGAATCAGAAATACTTTATTGATCCCAGGGGGGATATTGGGACGTTACAGTTCCACCAACCCTATATAAACATAAAAAAATGTAAGAAATATTGAAATAAAGGAGTAAGTAACATGTAAATGATGTACATAATGCTACAATAGACTATAACACAGTAAATAATAAAAATAGGAATAAGAATTGAGAATATACAACACTGATTTTTCACAATTTTCTGACATTTTAAAGACCACACAACTAACTTGATTAATTGGGAAAATAATCAACAGATTAATCAACACTGAAAATAATCGTTAGTTGCAGCCATAATGTGCGTTTAAACTTGCAATAACTGATTTGACTGACTTAGCTCTGGTTTTGGTATCTACCAGAAATATCTGTCCGCTCCACTATCTTCACCCGTTAGTCTCTGCCTGTGTCTCTCTGCTGTTCGGTGCTGGGCAGGTAGAGTACTGTGGCTTTTTAGAGCTTTTATTTTCTGAAAACGATGAGCTGAAACTCGTTATAAAGCTCCATAAAGCCGAGGGGAACTGCAGATTCCAGTGATATTTCCCTGTAGACTCATCACTACGAGAAGCCCCTTTCATATTGTCACATTGTTATTATAAAATAATCAATTAAAGCCACTTTAAACATTGCAGAAATAAGGAGTAATAACAAGAGTGTGTGCACAAAATACAAGAAAGAACTCGAGTGAAAAGCATGAAAGAGAAGCAGTGAAGACTCCCGCATCTGCCACCTCCTAGTAGACAATAATGAAGCTGTTGACAAAGTGAATCAAGGGCTAAAATGCTGAGTATCACAGAAGCGTTGCAGCACCAGGAGGGATCCCAGGACTGCAGTTGACACACACACCAAACGAAAAGTCAGCAAGGTGCATTGTCAGTCACATGACAGTATAGCTCAGGGGCTTCGGCGCCGAAATGAGATGTGAACTCTGATGCACCTCTGCAGAAGCTATAGGTAAATGTAAGCAATAATAAATGAATGCATCTGCAATAAATGTATAAGGACAATATTTGCTCTGAAAATTACTTTTGTCAGCAGTTACATGTTGGGTAAGCTTTCCCCCTCGTGAACTGATTCTTTTCCCCCTCTTTTCTTTTTTTATTCATTTTTCTTTGCTGCTATTCTTGCTTATTATGCAGTGGCCTAGTTAGCTGGTGTTTCTCATCACAGCACAGATGCTGGAAATAAAGAGGACTCCCTCGGTTGAGGAGTGCTGCAGAGGAAGCGAGAAGGACTGAGCTCAGCAGCAGCAGCAGCAGCAGCAGGGCCTGGAGTTTTTTAGGCAACAACAATGAGGGCTCTCATTTTCATATCCATCTGGCTTCATCGCTCCCACTCCCTCAGTCACTCAACCACTTCACTCTGGATGTCCACTGGTATTCTAATGCACAAAATAAACAAATGAAACATCAAACTCCAGACGGGAGCACAGTGCAGGCATCGGGCACGGACAGTCAGAGAATAAGTGAGTGGGTACAAAGAGCAGCGGAGAGGATTTCTTTCCTCCGCAATATTTACTGCAGGTATAGGAAAAAAGAGCCACTTTAACTAAACCTCTCTGTGGCAGATGGGACCGCTTCACAGCTGGAAACAAACCTCCAAACCTGCGTAAAATGAGACGCTAGTCAGTAGGAAAGTCTCTGCTGCTCTACAAGCCTGAAATGAACAGAGTAAATAAAGTACTCCACGTCTTCACAGCCTCCCTATTTGTGCCACCATACAGCTCAGCTCCCTATAGAGCTCCCCAGTGGCTCCCGCCTAGCGTCCGCTGTGTTCCCTCTTTGTGAAAATGAATAGCCCCGGTCCACGGCGCTGCCACAGTGGCGCTGTAGGGAGCTGTCCACCCTCAACCTTAATTATCTGCACACTGAGCCCACAAACTGTGGCAGGCAGGAAACTGTGAACCTAACACAGTATTTTCCGCTGCTCCTCTTTCGTCCTCACATCTTTTTTTGGCTATATAGGCTGATCCCTACCTCAGGTCCTGCCTGAGGGCTAATTACAGTAGGTGTGTTTTACAGAAGATGCAGGCCATAATTCACAAGTAGAGTGTCAGAGCTGTGGTTTTATGCAGTTTGAGGCTCCGAGTGTGGGAGAGAATGATGGTGCTTGTGTTGATCTGAGCTTATAGGTGGCAGCTTCAACTAAAGTTGAAAGAAAAGTGTTTTCACAGTAGTTTCACAGTAAATGTGTTTACCTCGTGGTCTGTAATAAAAACCATATAGCCTTGAAAAAAAGCGCACCTCACTGTGCACAAGGAAGTATGCGCAGAGTTTGACACTAGGGGCGCTTTTACAAGCCAACATTTAGTCCATTTTAATCAACCCTGGTGAGGTTCCTTTGGCTAGTGAACGCAGTAATCGTACTCTGGTTTGGACCAAAACAACAGTCTGAGACCACTTGCGAGAGGTGGTCTGTTTCCGAAGCGACCCAAAACGCAGGCTGTCTGTGGGTATCTGTCGAGATAGATACAGGTAAATGGCAGGTTAATGTTAAAGGTCAAAGTGGGAGAGGATTGACCTGGACTTCTGCAGAAGTCTGATGTTTGCGTAACATCTGGGCCGAAGAGAACAGAATGTCCCAGAAAATGTTCAGATGTCTCAATAAGCCATCTTAAAGAGGACAATCTAAAAGTAGGGCTAGAAATAAATGAACACGTAGGCTTGTGTTCATTTGGCCGCTACAAAACATGTATAGTTAGAAACCCAAGATAAACAATTGGTAAACAGACACATAAGATATAATACAAACATCATTAAAATGGTTTCATCTATAGGGAAAAAATACAAGTTTATGAGACCCTTAATGCAACACGTTCTCACTCCCACCTATAGCACAGCTTGGTCAGTGGCCTGGCGCTCTAGGGAGAAGGGTCTATCTACAGTCTTGCAGGCAACATGGCACGCCTACTTTGTTACACGACACGCCCTCTGAAAGAACTTCCAGGATTAACGTACTTATTTTAACATGTTTTCCTGAACCTAACAAAGTACTTTTGGCACGTAAAAGTTTTGGTGCCTAAATTTAACCAAACTGCGACCGTTTCGAGGGCGTGTCCTGTGGTAGGCATGTCCTGTAGTACTGTGGACCCGCAGATACACCTACTTCCCTCTAGTGTCAGTTTTGGACGTGTCAGGGACGGCGTGTCGGTTTACGCTCGTTACATGCATACGTGCTCTTTTCAAAATAAACTTCCATGGTAGCTTTACTTAGTATTTAGGTTTACTGATTCAACAAAACTACCTGGTTAGGTTTAGGCAACAAAAGTTTAGAAAAGAGGTGGTTGGGGTTAAAATAAGTATATTTGTTACATGAAATAATTAAGCTTGTTAAGTAACTGGCGTTAGTAAATTAGGCTACGGAAGTTATGTTACAAAACTACGGTAAAATAAGTCAACATTAACATGGTTTCACAGGACATGAACAGCGGTCTCCTGGGTGAAACCAAGACCCAAGGAAGAGAGTCAGTCGTTGATGCCAATTTTCATAGTGACCAAACGGCGGTACTACAACTTCTGTGTCCATCATGCGACGTGTCATTGGGCCCAAAAAGACTTTTTCTCATAAACTTAAATTGGGAAAGAGACACCTGTAACTCAGCGGATAATTTATTTTGATGTGAATCAACTTCCCAGTAGGAACACTTGAATAGATTTAACGTTAAGAACGTTTAACAAGTTAATTGAACTTTTTTTGTGGAAGAGCCATATATAGAGTATTTGTATATGTCTTAAAACATGTCTGGATGGGATCGTTCTTGTATCTATGTATTAGACCTCTGAGTCTTGGTGACAATGACCTCAGAGTTTCAGTTTGAGGATCAAAGTGACTCCAAAGTCAACTACACATCAGCTGGAAAAGTTAATATATCTTGCTGTAAAACATGTGTCAGTATCACTATCCATTCCCACTGTGTGACCTTACTTGGTGCACGTCATTCCATCCTTAGAGATTTACTGTATAAATCTACTCTTTTTTTTAATCATTCAATTTGGGAGACAGCGACCTTGCCCAAGAGCACTACCCCAGCGCATCTCTAGAGGGGATTGAATCAGCAGATTTGTAGTTAACAAATCATTTGCCTGGAATTCAAGGTTATTCACAACTGCCAATTTAAAACAATTAGAGTAAATTAGCATTTGAACTAAATTATATAAAGTATATATTGCTGTCTATACTGTAGCTTTTACTACAGTCACACACAGTATAGTATCCTGGAGGTCAAAATAAAGAGGAAGATACTAGAATTTTCTATAAATGTGGACGTTAGATGCAGTCAGAGATGTTACAGGCTGAAAATGTGACAAGCTGAAAATAATATTCTAAAACAGTATTTTAAAATAATAGAAGCATAGAGGTTGAGCAGGGCTTCATCTCTTTTTCGTCCCTCCATCTATAAAACATTCATACAACAGCACCAGCAGGAGATCATCCTCTGTGCTTTTGCTGAGTGGTGGAGGAGAGACTTTCAGTAGAAATATAGCCGTGCAAAGGCAATCAACTCGAAATATCTTTGCAATTTTCTCTCCTAAAGGTTGAATATTCGTTTAAAAAAAAGAAAGAGAGAACTTTTCATTTCAGCAGGAATTACATGAGCAGTCATTCTCTGTAGAGAGCGGTGTTCATCTGTGATGAGGTACCACGCCCACAAATGTATACGCCAACACACAATGAAACAGATAAATGTGCATGTGTGCATGTAGACACTCCATACACACCACCTACTGTAACCCCCCAATATCAACACGCACACGCACACGCACGCACACGCACACACACACACACACACACACACACACACACACACACACACACACACACACACACACACACACACAACAACAACCTTCCTATTACTACTCAGGAGAACAGGCTGTCCCCAGAGGAATTACACTCTCCTCTGACTATTATTCTGAGGTGGTCCTACCAGCTGCTTGGCTGTCACACAGCGTCCCAGACTGTGGTCTGCCTTTAAACATCCTTCTTTGATACCGGCATTGACAATCAGACTGGGAGTGTGATGTAAACAAACGTTTGTGTATGTTTGAATCCAAAATTTGAGTCTTAAGACGGTAATTTATCCAACCCGGTGTGATTTTGTTCAGGTCATCCATTTTAATAAAATCTAAAGTATGATACTGAACGCTTCAGAATAAAGTTCTTCCTCAAATACTGATTCCTGCACTGCCTCAGTACTGTATGTGTTTGTCTATTCACTGCATATATTTTCACTGTGTGATCCAAACTGAATTCTATTAATTAGCTGCAGGTTTGGCCGCAGTGCAAGCCTATTTTTTTTTTTATTGCGCTTGAGGCAAAAGGTAAGGTTTATAATGCCTTAAAGGAAAAGTAGAGGTGACAGGAGGGTGGACAGCATTGATCAGTACCGTAGAAGTCATTCAAGGCAGTCAGTTGAAGTCTGTGTCAAGCAGAAACTCTGTTTAGAAATATTGGACAGTAAGGGCAATTGTATTTTGCAGGCCTAGATTTTGGACAAGCAATTAGACCTGAATAAAACTCCTCACAAAGAGTTAATAGCACCACTTGAGAAAACAAGGCTGAGAGTCTACAGGCATGCTAAAAGCTCTGAAAGGCTTTATTAAATGTTAAAGTAAGCTCACAATGCTAACATGGTGTTTAGTAGGTAACGTTTACCACGTTAACCATCTTACTTTAGAGTGTTAGCAAGATATTACAATGAATCTTGAAGGGACCGTGAATATCTGTACCAATCGGTGATCTACCTGAAAAGTGAAGTCAATGCTGAAATGCCTTAAACTTGCATTATTTTTAATAGCCAGCAGGGGGCGACTCCTCTGGTTGCAAAAAGAAGTCTGATTGTATAGCAGTCTATGAGAAAATGAGCCTACTTCTCACTTGATTTATTACCTCAGTAAACATTGTAAACATGAGTTTATGGTCTCAATTGCTAGTTTCAAGTCTTCTTCAATACAGCATGATGTTCATTTAGTAAATGATGGTCCCATTTAGAGTCGAATAGACCATAAAGCAGGGTATGCTTTAGGGTGTGGCTACCTTGTGATTGACAGGTCGCTACCATGGCGTTGTCTGTGTTTTTCGTCTTACAACTTTAACCATTTCACAATTGGTCTCCAAAAAATGTCTTCTTCAGCGTTCGGTTGTGCTTAGCTCGACCCCTCAAAGTCAGTTCTGGGTGCAAAAAGACAAGATGGCAGCAGCCAAAAACCAAGAGGGCGGCGGCCAAAACGTAAGATGGCGACAGACAGGCAAAAACAAGATTGGGGCGCCCAAAAACCAAGATGGGGACAACCAAAAACCAAGATGGGGACAACCAAAAACCAAGTTGGTGACGTCCAAAAACCAAGATGGGCACAACCAAAAACCAAGATGGTGACAACCAAAAGCAAAGATGGCGAAAGCCAAAAACCAAGATGGGGACAACCAAAAACCAAGATGGTGACGGCCAAAAACCAAGATGGCGACGGCCAAAAACCAAAATGGCGACGGTCAACATGCCGAACTCGAGGCTTCAAAACGGCCGTCCACAAACCAATGGGTGAAGTCATGGTGACTACGTCCACTTCTTATATACAGTCTATGGTAACAAATGTCATGATAATCCATCCAATTGTTGTTGAGATATTTTACTCAAAACCACAAATGTCAACCTCATGGTGGCGGTAGGGGAATAGTTGGGCGATCACTAAACTCTGTAGGATTCATCCTCTGGGAATCATGACTGTGTACAAAATTTCACGACAATCCATCCAATAGTCATTGAGATATTTCAGTCAGAATGGAAGTGATGAATCGACAGACAGACTGCATGGTTAAAAAACTGTCTCAAGACAATGAGTCATTTTCAATGTGTTCAGTGTTGGAACAGTGTCTGATATCTGGAAATAATGCAATTAAATCAGTATCTCAGGATGACAGGCTTAAAAACTAAGTATGAGCTCCAGATAATTAAGTTGTGATCATGAGAAATTGTCTTACATCTAAAGTTAATGAGATAATTAAGGTGTGATCTCAAGCCAGACACCTAGACAGCTAGTCTACAAGTTGTGTTGTCAGGTTCTCTTTATTGTCTGATGGCTCGAACTGATTGTGATTGAAAGAGGGTCTGTCTCATTGTAACCAGAGCTGAAAACAGTAACCTTGCCACACCTCCATTAAAAAAAAACCAAAAAGATATACAGAAGGCTTCAC
>CAKAKR010043438.1:0-56218 GCA_916700685.1 Adelosebastes latens | reverse complement strand
CTCCCCTTTACAGACATGCCCACTTTATGATAATCACATGCAGTTTGGGGCAAGTCATAGTCAAGTCAGCACACTGACACACTGACAGCTGCTGTTGCCTGTTGGGCTTCAGTTTGCCATGTTATGATCTGAGCATATTCTTTATGCTAAATGCAGTACCTGTGAGGGTTTCTGGACAATATCTGTCATTGTTTTGTGTTGTTAATTGATTTCCAATAATAAATATATACATACATTTGCATAGAGCAGCATATTTGCCCACTCCCATGTTGATAAGAGTATTAAATACTTGACAAATCTCCCTTTAAGGTACATTTTGAACAGATAAAAAATGTGTGATTAATTTGTGATTAATCACGATTAACTATGGACAATCATGCGATTAATCACAATTAAATATTTGAGTCGATTGACAGCCCCAGTTGTGACGTTTTTGTCCTCCGTTGTTTCTTCATTTTTTGCCTTCTCCTCCCGCTTTGTGTCTTGCAGCATCAAGAGGTCAGCCAGTGACTCCTGGGTTTGGTGGCTGCCCCTACATGGCCAACGGGGCCTATGCTTACCCTCCTCCCCCTGCTAACGGGATGTACCCTGCCGGACCTCCGCCCGGCTACTCCTACCCCAATCCTCCTCCACCAGGTAGGGGCCGTAATGTCGCAGCCGTTATCGTCATTGCCTTGATTTTTTTTATCCAAATCTCCTTCAAGTCTTGTGGAAGCGTTCACTGCAGCTCTGTGCTCCTGCTATCCAGGTGGATTCTACCCCAACCCTCCAGCGTTTGATGCCTCTGCGTCCTACATACCTCCGCCTCCTTATTCTGCTCCTCTAGGCCAGCAGCCCCCACACGACCCAGACCTCCCCTCCTCAGCAGCAGGTGAGGCTGATTTGTAGCTAGGTGGCGATAGCTCCAGTTCACTCCAGGTGTTAATGCATTGATCACCCTGAATGAAAATGTAAAGAAAGTGAGTTGCTTTAGGAAGCTTACAATGGGAACGGATTACCTTTTAACTAGTATTTTTAAAATCTCTTGTATTAAATGTAATTTTGTATAATGTATTGTATTGCCTTTAACGGTTATTATGATGCCATTCCTTCTTTGTATCCTGTTTACTTATTGTCCCTTATTTTAATTTATTGGAGGTTATTTTTGAAGAACCCACCTGCTGTTTAGTAGGTCTGGGCAATAGTTGAGCATCATCGTTTGTCATCTCTCAGTGGTATCCTGTCATGATGATATGATCAAACCCTGTTTAGGGTTGCAACTGATGATTATTTTCATTATTTATTAGGAGGTGGGAATCACCAGAGGCCCCGCGATACAATATTATCATGATACTTAAATCACAATACGATCTTATTGGGATTTTGAACATTTTGCGACATGCTGAGTATTGCGATATTGCAATATATTTTGCGATTTATTACCTTTTTTCAACTGCAAATTATGCACTTTATCAGCATCTGTTTTATGTAATAAGATACAGTTTTCACTCTGTTCATCTCAGTGATTTCATTCACATATCTTGAGGTCAGAGGTCAAAGGACCCCTTTGAAAATGGCCATGCCAGTTTTCCTCGCCTAGCGTAACTTTGGAGCGTTGAAGACTGAGCCCACAACAGCCTGAGAGACAGAATAGTGGCCGGGCCAGCCGTCAGATTGTTAAGAGATTCATATTTTATATAATAAAAGATCGATCCTTGACGTCCGTGTATCCATACAATATTGCCATGCAAAATATTGCGATACTATGCTGTATCAATGTTTTTCCCCCACCCTTATTATTGATTAATCTGACGATCATTGTCTTGATTAATCATTTGATCTATAAAATAGGGAAAATTGCTTCATTACAACACCTAAAGCCCAACGTGATGACTTCTCATTGCTTGTTTCGTCCAACCAACAGTCCAGAATCCAAAGATATTAAGCTTGCTATCACATAAGACAATACAGGCAGTTTAGCAGCTGGAACAAGGGACTCAAACGATTCATTGATTATCAAAATAGCTGCTGATTAATTTTTATGTCAATGACTAATCAATTTGACTAAGCTTTTCAGCTCTAATTGTGTTCTTGTTTTACAAAATTCTGATGTCAAAGTGAATCATTGCAAGAAAATTGTAATTACAAAACTAACAAAATGAGTTATTATTTAAGAGTTTTCTCGTGTTAAGCATATCAGTGGAACACAGTTAATCAATGTGATGATTTTATATTAGGTCAATTAGTCAATTGTTTAAAATAGTTAATCGCACATTTTTTATCTGTTCAAAATGTATCTTAAAAGGAGATTTGTGAAGTATTTAATACTCTTATTAACATGGGAGTGGACAAATATGCTGCTTTATGCAAATGTATGTATATATTTATTATTGGAAATCAATTAACAACACAAAACAATGACCAATATTGTCCAGAAACCCTCACAGGTACTGCATTTAGTATAAAAAAGATGCTCAAATCAGAACATGTCAAACTGCAGCCCAACAGGCAACAACAGCTGTCAGTGTGTCAGTGTGCTGACTTGACTATGACTTGCCCCAAACTGCATGTGATTATCATAAAGTGGGCATGTCTGTAAAGGGGAGACTCGTGGATACCCATAGAACCCATTTACATTTACTGATCTGGAGGTCAGAGGTCAAGGGACCCCTTTGAAAATGGCCATGGCAGTTTTTCCTCACCAAAATTTAGTGTAAGTTTGGAGCGTTATTTAACCTCCTTCGCGTGGCGTTAAAACAACAAATTTGCGTTAAGGCGTTATTATCGCATTAACTTTGACAGCCCTAACTTATGTGTAATTTTATTTTGCAAACATTAGCCATATCTTGATATATGTCATTATTAATTGAACATGAAAGTTTATTCTTGAACTTGAAACCAGTAAAAAAAAAAAAAAGAAAAGCTGTCCATCACATCTCTCATGGTCTTCATCAGATGGATCTGTTGTCATGGAGTTGGCAACTGAGCAAACTCCCCTGATAGAGATGTGAGATGGGGTTGAAAAACCCAGAAAAAGTTAGCAAGTGGAACTTGAGTCAAGTTTCTTTTATTAATAAAGTCTCATTGAATTCAACCATATCACCATGTTCTAATAAAAAATTCTTCGTATTGGCTCGTTTATACATTTAAAGAATTTCAGAATAAAAGTCCTTCACCCCATATCGCAACAGGTTTATTAGCTCAAACTACAGAATAACGCCTTCTTAATTTAGCCTACATTTCCTTTCCCCCCCGCTCATTACACCACCTCTTGTACCTCAGGCTTCAGTCATCTCATATCTCCCAGGGATTAAAGTTAAAACCATGTTTAACTACTCTCCCCTCCCCTCTCTTATTCTCTCTCTCTTTCCTAGCGGAGGCAAAAGCCGCCGAGGCAGCAGCGAGCGCCAGCTGTGCCACGCTGCCTCCTACACATGTGTACCTGCCACAGGTAGGCTGCCCTCCATCACTCTGCTACACACCTGATGTTCAATTGATTAGGTACAAGTTGGCTGAGATATTGGGCTCTTAGGGTCTTATTTTATTACAAGTTTGAGCTAGTGGGTGTCACTCACCTTTAGTGCAGGAGCTGTTGAACTGCCACTTGTGTCCTTTATGAATCATCAGTATTTGTTTTGTTTCTCCACTCAGTTATTTTGGTTTTCCTTTAATTTGTCGCCTGGCTGCATGTAGCTTTTAATATTGTTTCCGGGGCTTTTGGCAATTTTAAAGATATCATATAGAAGCAATGATTTGCATTTGCGTTTTGTATTGAACTCTTTGAGGGCCCTGACACACCTAGCAGACGGTCGGCCGTGGGTCTATTTTTTTGCGGTGTGTCCCGCAATGTCGGCTCTAGTCTGCCCGTGTCTGAGTTTTTTCGGCTGAAAATGTTCGGCAAACGCTGCTTTATTTCATTTACGTATATTAACAACAGCTTGTATATCCGCCGTCCTCGGTCTTCCAGTTTCCCTTTTTGAATGTTGAATACAGTCTACCGCCGCCTGCTGGTGTGGAGAGTTATTTCCTCTCACGCAGGCGCAGGACGTACGTGGTAGTTGGCCGTCGGCTGTCGTCTTTACGGTGTGTTCAAGTGCAACTTTTTGGCCAAGACAAAGATGACGTGAGGCGACTCAAAGGTCCGCCTTCATCGCCACTAGTTCTCTGATGTCGGGTTGGTGTGTCGGGGCCTTAAGGGTTCTTCCCTTTAATGGGACAGTGCGTTGGATTTGGCGGCATCTAATGGTGAGGTTGCAGATTGCAACCAACTCCCCCTCTGCTCACCCCTCCCTTACCAAGACTGCGGTAATCGGATTTAGCAATAAGGAAATGCTTGAGATTTGAGCCCGGATTCACCATATTCTCATAAGCATCCGAACTTTGAAGAGACGTTGCTGTATGTAAGGATATCGCTGCTTACTACGGGCAATTCAAATGAGCAAAAGACATCTTTTGAACATGGCCTCTCTGCGTTAGCTCTGATATAGACCACAGGATTTATTGGCTGCATACAGTACAGCCCGGTTTTAGACCGTATTTTAAAAACATCATTACATATTTAAGAAAAAGCATTAAACCTGTAAATATTGAACATAACGCTCCACACCCCCGGGTTTACACTATATTGTTCATATTTTTTGTCATATACACAGATTCACAGATTGAAACGTAGCCGAGGCTAAGACTAGACGTCTACTAAACTTTCACTTTTTAACCTTGAATAACCTTCATATAAACTAAATGTCTACAGACAAAAAGACCTATAATATAAATCTATTAAACGTATTTTCAACGTCAGATTGCTCAGTGGGGGTACAGCAGGACACAATACGACAGATCATCAAATTAATCGATCCTCAAGGAGTGGAGCTTTGAAGAGCGCAGCATAATGTCTGCGTGTGGCATTTCCTGTTTAACGGTGGCATCTGTGGTGTGATGAGATCGATTCAACTTTGCAAAGTGAAGCGATGTGGTTCCATGACCAAAAAAGACAACATTTTTTCAAGTGTTCAGTTTTTTTCTCGGAATATGAACCCCCTCCCACGGCTCCGTAATTTACGTACAATCGTCTTAATACGCCATTGTACTACAGAGCCTTCTAACAGCGGGTCTGAGCTAGTCATAACAGGCATGACTGATATCAGAGTGGCTCTTCTTGTAGAGGAGCTATTATGCTTATTTTCAGGTGCATACGTGTATTTTGGGAACATGTTTAAATGCTTCCCTGCCCCGCCCCCCTCCCGAAAAGCACAATCCGCTCAGATTGGTCAGCTGACCCACTGATGTGATCGGTCAACCGAACCAAACTCTTCAGACTCCGCTCCAGCTCCGCTTAACTAGTTTTGTTTGAGGGCGTCCCAAACTAGCCACTAGGCAGGTATTATGCAAATGTGTTACTTGGTGACATCACCATTTACGGAATAAACGGTGGGGCGGGATTTCAAGCGAGGCGTTTCAGGCAGTTCAGGAGCGGTGTTTCTGTGGGGGAGAGGAACTCCCTTTGGCCTGGACTTTAAGCTTTGTAACTTTGCAGACATTTTACATGCACAAAAAAACGATATAACACACTAAAGGAAAGGGGAAAAAGCATAAAGCATAATAGGTCCTCTTTAAATGCAGAGCTTCTCCGTATCTCCAGTACATATTCGCTGTTATCTTGTCCTTTTATGGTGAAACAAAATGTTTTGAACTAATCTGGGGGAACTATCTTAAAGGAACAATATGTAGCACTGACAGCTAGTGTTTAAAATGGGTAACAGCAGTCCAAATTCAAAACATTGGAGCTGTGGCCTTTCTGCTCCTCTGGTGTGACTGATAGCAGTAAGCGCACATTTTTGCAATGTGAGCGTTACCCTCTAGACATGATCACTTTAGCCTCTGACCAGCAGCAGCAGCAGTCTGAATCACTCCACCGGCTGTGTTTCTCAAATACTCGCTGCCTTGATAACCCAGCAGCACACGGACCACAGAGAGATGTGCCGAGGCTTTTAAGGTCGGGTAGAATCTAACGTTATGTTATCTCTGTTGATCCAGTCGGTTAGCTTGCTTCCATGGCTGCAGAAGGCGGTGTTTCTATACCAATTTGTTTCATATGTGGCAACGGGGTGTTGAAATGGGCGGTGGACGGGATCACACAGATCCAAAACAAAAACAGACGTTTCGGACCGGAATGGAAATGTCAAAGGAGAACATACTGGCTGTAACATTGTTGTCGGAGAAGCCCGTATTTCAATTCAGCATGTTTCCTTAATCTCTGTTGACACATCATGGTTATTTTATGATTTATTACAGTAAATGTTTTACATATTGGTCCTTTAAATTTGCAACAATTTGTTTTCATGCCTTTTGTTTGTGACGTACTCCGTGTAAAAAGGCCCTGGACATGCTCAGAATGGATTACTGAACAATACTGTTGTCTCAAACCATGACTGTCCTCTCTCCATAGGACAAACCTCCTCCCTACTCCCCTCCAGAGGACAAGAAGAACCAGTAGACCCGCTTGATCTCATCCTTCTCCGTCTCCTGTCGTCTCCATCCTACTGGATCACCTCGTTTCTCATTCCATTAACTGGACATCAGGAAGTTTTCCTTTTTAACATGTTCCCCTTCTTCCTCATCTTCCTAGTCCCCCTTCCATCTCCTTCCATCACGTTCCCACCTCAGCCTCTACCTTTTACATTCCTTTAAACGATTCCTTGCGTTGTAATCGGTTTCATTCTCTTCAGAAGCTCCTTTACTTAATGGAAATTAGAAGTATTGGTAGCAATCTTTGAGAGAAACTAGATTATCCTGGCCAAAGTTGTCAGGATTCGGGGGCTTTTTTTCAACGTGGTCGACAGAAACTTTGTAACCCGACCAGCTATTTTAGCATTCATTGCCTTGCAGGTGTCCCGAGAGTCATGCCGCCACCCTAAACTTTAGATTCAGCCGTGTTGTGACACTCGCTTATAATTTTCTATGACTAAACTAGACTGAATCTAATGGTGTTAATTGCTTCGCTAATCTATTCCGAGGCCAGCTGAATGCAGTGTTTTATTTTTCTATTATTTGTGTGTACAGGCTTTTAATATGTAGACTTTTAAAAAAATGAGATATTTTCTCAAGAACACTAACCTAGAGGAGAAAAAAACTAGCTTTTGTAAAGAGAAGCAGATTGCAGCGGCGGCCCTGGTCTGCTTTGACATGTTTTAGCGGACCACAAAGATTAGAGCGGCGTCGTTGAGCCCCCGCAGTGAATCCCTGATCCTGGATTAGAGCGAGGGCGACCAGGGGGGCCTGGAGGGACGTACTGCCAGGAGGGATTATCTTTATAAATGTGCAAGAGCAGAGCAGTCACCCAATGATGTCACTTCCTGTTTTGTCATGCCTCTGAACATTCGAGAAACACGGTCGGACTCAACCGCCAGCCTGCTTCACCTTTCATTCTTCTTTTTAAACATTCTAGAATACAAAACCATTCGAGTGTTTTTTCTCACCGTTTCTACTTTCTGTGGTCGTGATCTTTAACTCTCCAGTTTGAGGTCAGTCTTTAAATCTGATCTGAGCACCTCAGTATCTGAGCCTCTACTCTTCCTTCCTCTGTAGTCACTTATCTATATACTGTATCTGTGGCACATCCGTGGCTGATTCTTTGCACTCTCAGAACGCTATGCATCGGGCTCCTGTTCGCTCCGTCATGGCTGTGTGTATTATAATAATAATAATAATAATAATAATAATAATAATAATAATAATAATAAAAATAAAGCTCTGTATTTATTTCAAACTAATTTATTGAACAATTCATGTAAAATGGCTCAAGTAAGAAAAAAAACAAAGCATGATCTCAACTAATGCATGTGTGCATTGGATTGGATTTTATTAAACGGATCTTGATTCATGTGAAACAGAACTGTCTGTCTTTATTTCTACACGGAGCATCGCTATATCACACATTGATGGGTATTCCACTTTCAACACAGCATAGTGCATTAGCATACTTAAAGGGATAGTTTGGCTGTTTTGAAGTGGGGTTGTATGAGGTACTTATCCATAGTCAGTGTATTACCTACAGTAGATGACAGTCGGCACGCCCCCAATTAGGAGAAACAGACAGGAGTACCAGCACGGGAGCAAAGCACCTAAAAAAACAATATCAGTTTAACTGTAGTCTATATTTAGAATACTTTGACTGCTTTATCTTGCTGCCCCCGTCCACAGCAGTACATTGCTTTGCTTCCTGTCTGTTTCTCCAAACTGGGGGCGTGCCGACCGTCATCTACTGTCGGTAATACACTGACTATGGATAAATTACCTCCCACTTCAAAACACCCGAACTATCCCTTTATCATAAACATATTCCAGAGTCAGCAGGAGGGATTATGTTTTATGTCATTGGGCTAAAACAGCCTGGGAATGTGCTTTTCCCTTCTCAGAGTCAGTAATCCTCGTCTGCGCTCTCGGACAACTTTGTGCAAAATCCACAGCAGTTTTTCCCAAAGACTGATGCGTGATGTCCTGAGCCTCGAGTACCTCGACATTCCAAAGGTCACAGCGATGCCCTCTTAAGTGCTCATCATTTTTTTTTTTTTTTTTTAAAAAGGCCAAAAGCCCATTAAAAACATCTGTACAGTACAGCAGATTCCATCACAACACTGTCAGCATCACAGGTTTAAGACTGTACAGGCAGGGCCATTTGTTTGTGCATTCCCAAGATGATAAAAAACAGTGATCTGTTTTCAGTTCTGTATTCTCAGTAGTGATGTACAGCCCACAACCATTTGGTTTCACCTACATCGCTTATGGTACAACAGAGGGGGTTGTACTTTTAACAGGACATCTCATAAAATGAATTATATTCACTGTACCCTGCAGTGGTTTATTGTCCTGTACGCACCAAATTATGAACCGGCTCACATCCTTCTGTGGATTGAATTCTGCCCAGAAACAAAAAAGTTACACATGAGCATAATTTTTTTTTACTATATTTTCCTATACTTGAACTTAAAATTTTCAAAATTCAAGTATTACCAGATTTGCCAGATTTTCAGACAATAAGGGCAAAAGTTCTTCTTTAGCAATTCCTCAACAAATCTTCCCACAACATAGCAAAAAGGTCCCTTTTACTCTTATACTGCTATGACTTCTTGTATGCGTGCGTAGAGGCTCTGATCCCAGGAGGAAATTCACTTTCTTGCAGAGAGAGAAGATTGATAAAAACTCCATGTTTGGAGAGTGGTATCGAACGTCTCATCTAACTCTCAGCAAGAAGGCGAATAAGCAAATCTCCCAAAAATGATGAACTATTTCTTCAAAGCAAACAAGAGTCGGGCACAGTATAATCTGACATGTGTGTAACGTAAGTTGGCAGTACACACGGTTACCCTTTCAAGGTTATGTATTTGTCAGACCAGCCAAATGTCACTCGTATTAAAGCTGGGGTTGGTAATCTTCAAAAACATTTTTGTTATATTTGTTGAAATTCTCATTACATCCCGACAGCAATCAATAAATCAAACCTACCTGCCTGCCTGCCTATCTGTGTGCACTCACTGCACATCACCGGAGTCTTCCACAAGCTGCTAGCTTGACAGCTGTGAGTACCAACAATAGCCATGTTCGTTGTTCATAATGATCATTTTGGGGGAGTGGCTTTTGGAGGGAGGCCTGAAGGGACGGACTGACAGTGTTGCCGACCTAGGGTGCATCTCATGTCTCTTATTTGTCATTTCCTCGCTTTTCGATCTTCGCTTGAACAGGAAGTTGTTCTGGTGCGCCATCTTGAAGACCGTCTCTTATTTCTGCACGGAGGAGCGAGGAGGTATCTCTGAGGAGCCATGAGCGAGGATACACGAGAGCAGCCTTCACTGAAATCGTTTACCGACCGACACGCCCCATTATTGGATATCAGTTATTGATTGGATGCTGCAGCTGATCGGACTGATCTGATACACGTCGACATCCCTGGAGTTTCATACCGGAGTGAAACGTTCACGGGGAAAAGGAGTCTCATGTCTCTAAAAACCTATTCCCTCGTTTCCTCTCTCCTCGCATGGTTTCCTTGCGTCTCTCCACGCATCCCTGGTGGGAGGGACTAAGGCGCAAGGAAAAGATGCGAGTGAGGGAAAAGTGGATGCAAATAAGAGACTTTGGATGCACCCCTTGTAACTTTCTTGCTTGATTTAGAGACTTCTGGAGCTAGTGCTGCTCGCTACTTTCATTGGAAAACACTGGGCTGGGTTTTTTGGTTGGATCATTTTAAAAATCTAGAGTACTCTTGCTAGTTTCCTAATATTACCAACCCTAGCTTTAACACTAAGGGCTAAGGAAAACAAAGCAGGAGTAGCCAGTTTAGTTGTAGTTCAACACTCTCAACAACACGATGGATGAACTGATACCGCCGTACTCATCAGCTCCTCAGAACCTCTCTGGTTTCTAACTCGAAGTTTTCGATAATGACTTGTTTGCCTGTAGGCCCAACCACCTGGAATGGATGTGAACAAGGAAATTCAATTTTGTGTAGTGAGAATACAATAATCTGACATACTGATTTGAATAGTCTTTTCCTAGCTGAAAGCAGACATCTATCTAAAATTGAGGGTTATTTCATACATACTTTGTAGACAGGAAGTAGTGCTATATGGCCATTTAGCACCAGAGTTTGAGACCATTTCCTTAGCGATGTTATTGTTGTGGTAAGTAGTGACGTGAAGGGGGAGAAGGCCCGTTACAGTAAGAGCTTCTGCTTAAAACAATGTAGAGGAAGGCAGTCATTGTAAAGACAAAAAAAAGAATTAAAAAACCTCCGAAATGATTAAGGGGGATCCTCTACGTTGAGTCAGCTAGTGCCCATGTTTGATAGTGCTTGTCTTCCTTCTCTGTATGAGTCAGCTCATGTGGAGCAGAGGGTGATGCTGACCCCCTCTCCTATCCAGCAGGCGGGGAACAGCTCCTGGCTGAAGGCACAGTGGAAGGCGTGGAGCCTGGTCTGCCCGTCTCCGTAGTACGTGAGCGTCCCCGCCTCGTAGTCCAGCAGCATGCCGATGCGGCCGTGCTGCGAGTGGCCGGCCAGGGTCTCCCGCCGGCCGTTGTGCCAGGCGCTGAGCTGGTGCTCGTCCAGCTGCAGGCTCCAGGACAGTTCGTTCATACCCACCATGCACCTCTTGCCCTTCTCCTTCCTGGGGATGGTCTCGTAGGTTACCTGATGAGAGGAAAAGTCACTAAAGTCATTTCTCTGGGAGCCATGAATGTCTGTACTACACGTCATGGCAATCCATCCAGTAGCTGTTGAGATATTTCAGTCTGAACAAAGTGGTGGAACAACAGACTGCCCAAACCGCCTAAAAGGATAAATTATAATAACTTGACTGATCCTCTGACTTTTCCTCTAGCGCCATCATCAGGTCAAAATTTTAATTTGTCCAATACTTTGCTTTATGACCAAATACCTGCAAAACTAATGACATTCCCATCAACCTTAGCTGTTGCCGTTGTTTGTACTGTTAGCACCGTTAGCCCTGAGCTGCCAGCTTAGCCGTCGCCATGTTGAGAGCCGTGCGGAGGCAATAGATATGCTCAGAATTTTGACTGTATCACCTTTAAGTGCTATTTTGTTATGCAGCAATGCCAGTATTAATGAGAAAAAGGTAATGGGTCATCCAAAATGACCACCTAAGTGGTTCTACATGTTTGGCAGATTTGTGTATGGCAGTTTATAAACTCTTTTATCTTTGAAGTTTGTCAGACTTTGCCCTCAAAGCTAACTATTGGCTCTGGGCTGGCTCTAGAATAGGGAGTATATAAACTGGGAAAAAAAAGTTCGGAAACTTGTGTTTGGTGGATTATTTCTCTGTTGTAACAATGCTAATTGCCATTGTATTTCACATGGTTGGAAAGCCTGTTGGCAGAGCATTTTGGCAAATTTTTCTTCTACCCACATAATCAGCTGTGCTGCTCATCCCACAAATGCATGATCCTTACAAGTTGGACATCATTGTGAAGGTAAATAAACAGGCTTTCCAACCATGTAAAATACAATGACCATTAGCATTGTAACAACAGAGAAATAATCCACCAAACACAAGTTTCCGAACTTTTTTCCCCAGTATATTTAGGAATTTTGCTATTTTATATGATTTTCATTGTAACAGTTCCTTTCAGATACTGTGTTAAAGGGACAGTTCACCCCAAAATCAAAAATACATATTTGTCCTCTTACCTGTTTTGGTGTGAGTTGCCGAGTGTTGGAGATATCGGCCGTAGAGATGTCTTCCTTCTCTCCAATATGATGGAACTAGATGGGACTCGGCTTGTGGTGCTCAAAGCTCCAAAAAATACATTTCATAAACTCAACAGCGACGTCTCTTTCCAGAAATCGTGACCCAGTTACTCAAGATTATCCACAGACCTTGTTGTGAGCAGTTTCATGTAGGACCGATTTTTTATCTACCGAACTACACCCGCCAACCGTATCACCGTGCAGAAGGAAGCGTGCATCTACTCATGGACGAGAGGCTTGTGACAGCGTGAGATGTAAAGTTTAATGGCGTCCTCCTCGGCTGAGCTGTAACGTTAGCTAGCTCAGTGGTGCTAGGTGTCGGGTGAGCTAGCTCCTGCACGGTGATACGGTTGGCTGGTGTAGTTCAGTAGATAGAAAATACTTCCTACATGAAACTGCTCACAACAAGGTCTGTGGGTAATCTTGAGTAACCGGGTCATGATTTCTGGAAAGAGTCGTTGCTGTTGAGTTTTTCAAATGTATTTTTTTGTTACTTTGAGCACCACAAGCCGAGTCCCATCTAGTTCCACTATATTGGAGAGAAGGCAGAAACACTACGGCCGATATCTCCAACACTCAGCAACTCACATCAGAACTATGTAGTTTGATAAACAGCACTACAGGTGAGAGGAAACATATGTATTTTTGATTTGGGGCTGAACTGTCCCTTTAATATCGTATCATGATTCCTGTTCAACTTGGCTTGGCTAATTTTCGTGACAATCGGAACTTTAACGAACCACTCTCAAAAGAACAGCGTACAAACACAAACATGCGTGGCTCTTTACCCCGAGGTAGGCCCAGGGCTTGGACACCTCCAGCTCCCAGTAGTGCTGTCCGTGGGTGAAGCCCTGGAAGCAGAGAACCTGCCAGGTGTGGTCGAAGCGCGCTTCGTGGGCTGGGACGGGACGCGGCCCGGAGGTCAGGTGCTCCGCCCTCCGGTTCTCCTGGGACAGAGACAGGTGCCCGTTGGCTGTGCGAGGGTCGAAGGTCAGAGCGCACCGGTCTGTAATGAGGAAGAAAGGAATCAGATATCTCAGAATTAATGTCATCAAAGCACTGAAGCTCATTTCCCTGCTGCACTTTTGCAAATGAATTACATCCAGAAGAACCAGAGAATCAGGTAAATACTTGGAACAAAATCAGTTTAAAATGTTGGAAAGGACTTACAAGCACTGAGGCCCTCCTTCCCACCAGGGTGACACGGAGCAGCCGGACTGGGAACCACAGCTAGGACCGGCCTCTTATCCTGAGGAGAACCTGGAGAACCAACGACAAGCTTGAGAACACGTGAGCAAACATTGGGGAACAAACTGCTGAAGAGGGAACATCGTTCCTGAGGGCACATTACCATCTTTGTCCGGACCCACGGCGGCGCTCACGGCTTTCTCCAGGTCCTCAGACACCAGCTTGGAGACTCGGGACAGGACTTCTGTGACGCCGTTTAATCGCTCTTGAAGGTTTGACGTTACATCTGTGGGGATATCTTGGAAACGTGGAACCTCTATGACCATTGATTCCTGTGAAGAGATGTGCATTTGAAAGAAGATCTTGATGATTTGGCGGTTGATGATATTCTTCCCCTCGTGTTTGTAGATGGGGGCATCTGACTGTTTCTGTCTGAGTGCAACATAGTCGTAGTGTTACATCACACTCTTTCTATTAAAGGGATAGTTCCGGTGTTTTGAAGTGGGGTTGTATGAGGTACTTATCCATAGTCAGTGTACCACCTTCAGTATTACCGCCCCTAGATTGGAGAAACAGACAGGAGTTACTGCACAGAAGCAAAGCAATGTACTGCTGTGGACGGGGGCAGCAGCAAAACATATTTAAGACACCTAAAAGGAAGGCTCACCTAAAGAAATCTATATCCATTTAAGTGTACGCTATACTTAGAATATTTCCACCGCTTTATCTTGCCGTCAGACTGCCCTTTCCGATAGGGAACTCCAGCTGCATCTACGCTCTCACCAAAGCCACCAGACTCCATTGAAAAAAAACTGTAATTTTACCTCGCAGAACACGGGGGTAATGGTCTACCGCCGCCTCGATCGCTTAGTTTGTTTGTGTTATTGTGTGACTTTGGTTAGTTCGAATTCACCGAAGTCACACAATAGCACAAACAAGCTAACAGATCAAGGCAGTGGTGGATCAGCAACTCCTGTGTTCTGCGGGGTAAAATTAACGTTTTTTTTTAAATGGAGTCTGGTGGCTTCAGCATAGATGGATACAACGGCTTCAGCTCCCCGTCGGAAAGGGCTGTCTGACAGTAAGGTAAAGCGGTGAAAATATTCTAAATACAGTATAGTGCACTCTTTAAACTGATATGGATTTTTTTAGGAGAGCCTTTCTTTTAGGTGTCTAAAATACGTTTTGCTGCCCCCGTCCACAGCAGTACATTGCTTTGCTCCTGTGCGGTAACTCCTGCCTGATCTCCAAACTAGGGGCGTGCCGACCGTCGTCTACTGTAGGTAATACAATGACTATGGATAAGTACCTCATACAACCCCACTTCAAAACACCCTTTAAGCTATCCCTTTAAGCTAAATGATAGTGTAAAGGCAGGGCTACAAACCTTGATGAGCTCTGTGTCAGAGAGGTTACGTACAGCTGCTATCTGTCCCTGGCTCTCTCGGAGTATCTGGGAGCGCTCCTTGAGTTCAGCTAGCCGTGCCTCCGCCTGCGTGATGGCGGCTTCTTTCTGCTCCTCGGTAAAGAGCTCTGTATCCTGCTGCTTGTCAGCCAGTATTTTAATCAAGCTGGAGAACTTGACACTGACCCAGGTGGAAGTCTGCTGAAGAGTCACCTGTTGATGGAAAATGTAGAATCGTACACACGCTTTGAGGAATCTGGTTAATGGTGTCCGGTCCTTATTCTTTGCTCCCGGCCTTTTTTTATTATTATTTATCCACAATGATATCAAGCTTCTGCTGCAGCCAGTGGCGGACTCGAGCTGTCTGAGGGGCAGGGGCGAAAAAAATAAAAAGGGCACCAGCTGCATGCGATGGGGCACAAGCGTGCAGAAAGTTTTCTAGCACGTAGGGCAGCCTATATGGCACTGCATCACATTTTCTCCATTTAAAAAGGGACCCATTAGTGCACCGCAGGTCATTTTCTCTACTGGAGGGGCATCCAAGAGGGCACTTTATCCTGTTTTCTCCACTAGAAAGGCACCCAGATGGCACCTCATCATGTTTACTCTACTAGAAGGGCACCAAGAGGGCACTTCATCATGTTTACTCCACTAGAAGGGCACCAAGAGGGCACCTCATCATCATGTTTTCTCCACTAGAAAGGCACCCAGATGGCACCTCATCATGTTTACTCTACTAGAAGGGCACCAAGAGGGCACTTCATCATGTTTACTCCACTAGAAGGGCACCAAGAGGGCACCTCATCATCATGTTTACTTCACTAGAAGGGCACCAAGAGGGCACCTCATCATCATGTTTACTTCACTAGAAGGGCACCAAGAGGGCACTTCATCATGTTTTATCGACCATAGGGGCATCCAAATAGGCACTTTTGCTGCGTTTCTTTCGAACGATCTCTTAGAAACATAGTAAGAGTTGACTACTCTTTGAGTTATGACACCTTTCTGACAGGTTGGGAAAACCTGTTAGTTTGAAGCATAGTGAAGCCTTCAGCCTACTTTCACAGAGGGACAAGGTTATATTGGGTGGTTTACCTTAGCTTGACTGATATTCTCAGTCAAGTCATTTATACTTTTCTGCGTCTCTTCAGCCAGTTTCCCCACCTCCTTACTCTTCCTTTCCAGCAGCAGCTGTAGAGAACACACTTCAAGTTGAGACACTTTACACAGTCACAATCACAGTGATGCTGGAGTAAAGTGGACAGTGTCATAACTGGAATATTGCAATAGCAGCTGAGCAGCTGTGGGTTACTATACCTCTTGATTTTCCCTCTCTGCCTCCAACATGACCTTCTCGTGGTTCCCGCATTCGGAGATGCCACACTCGCAGCACACAGACATCTTGCACTGCTTGCAGTAATAAACCAGAGGCTTTTTGTGGCGGTCGCACAGCAGCATGGCTCTCGCCCCTTCGCCTGCCCTCATGAGCGACTCTCTACAGGGGGAGGCTGTGCTGTTTGCAGCCTCAGTCAAGACTGACATGGACACATTACGCTTGAGAACGGGCCTGGTGTCAAACTCCGCCTTGCAGATGGGGCAATGAGCTCCGATACCAGCCTTGCTCTTGGTGTCCCAGTGAATGCTGATGCAGCTTTGACAGAAGGTGTGACCGCAGGGGATGGTCACAGGGATCCGGAAACGGTCCAGGCATATGATGCAGGTCAGGTTTTGATTGTGAGTCTCCATCTCTGCAGGGAGAGCAGACATCTCTGGAAGAAAAAAGAGGAGGTTGTGTCATGATGTGATGGAAGTTGAACATATCAGTGGATCATATCCACACCACAGCAACAGTGTCAATGAAATGCATATCAGTCTATCATGGTTAAAAGTAAAAGACAGATTTACTGCATCGTTGCTTAATTTAATTAGAAACATATCGGTAACTAAATTGCCAAGGGTATTATATAATCAATTACGCTTCAGTTCTGATGAACATGAGTAGAGTACCAGGCATGCCACTGAAGGAAGATTCATACTTCCGAAGGTGAAAACTAACATGTTGAAAAGTACTGTAGTGTACAGAGCAATGGTGACATGGAACAATCTGCCAAGAAAATAGCAAAAATCTATTTAAAATATTATTGAAAAAACATCTCCTAGCTTAACAGCTCTCTGTGTCTGCTGATATTTAGCTAACATCAAATCATAAAAGGTTTAATGTTGGATAAATACAAAGTCCCGTTAATACTTATGGTAAAAGAAGTTGTTGCTTGTTCTGTTTTTGTATTTTGACATAATATGCTATGGTCCAACCACTAATGAATCATATCTACCTCTATACTCTGTGAATAGTCTTAACTTGAACCTATAGGTCCTGTGTTGTGTGTTGGGTTGTGTCTTGAATATTGTTGTGTTTTGTTGCTGTCACTTTTGATGTTGTGATCATTGTTGGTAAAGATTGTAATGTGATTGTGTACTGAAATGTAGCCTAACAGTTCAAAGTGATTTAAGTGGACTCCAGGAGGAAGAATAGCTGGGCTTCAGCCACAGCTAATGGAGATCTGAATAAAAGATAAAGATACATCATGGCAGTAATGTAACTACCTTATCATCACTGTATTAACAGGTTAATATCACATTTAAGCCCTTTGTATAGAAACAGTCTCTCAGAAAGGCAGAAAAAATATCATTAAATGTGTGTTAGAGCCAGTTATCAGACTGTGCAACAGCAAAGGCACAGCACAGCAGCAACGCAAGTCTCGGTCCAGATGCTAACGAGGTCTACAGTACCACACAGTAACTCAGCAGAGTGGAAGGAGAAGCTAACGTTAGCTAACGTTAGCCTGCAATCAAGTGAGCTCAGTGAGCTACTGTAGGACGAGAGGACACATAATAACAGTCAACACATTAAAACAGTCTGCTGATTTAACTGTGAATAAGCGCTAACTTTGACACTATACATTATGTATGACACAAAAGAACACAGTATTCATTCTTACCACTTCAACAGAGAAATACATTCGTACACAGCATCTGTGTGGATCCTGGATGATAATAACGTCACATGACGCTTCCCTGATGACGACAGACGCAAAAACGATGCCTTCAAGTGCTGTCGGGAAAATCGAAAAACAAAGTAAACAGACTCATAGACGACATTGTCGTTACTACCGTGTAACACACGCTGATACATAGAACACTGTTAGTGTTACAGTGGTACATTTTTTTTTAAACAATATATTTATTGAGTTTTTTCCCCTTTTTTTCCCCCCACAAACGATAGAACACAATCAATACAGACAGCAATACACATTGATCACCCCCCCGACGTAAGATAATTGCATGAATAAACTTAGCATATATGATAACAAAATAACAGTAGTCACAATTGTGATAAATACAAGTGAAGAAAATTAAAAATAAATTAAGAAAAAAAAAAAAAAAGGAGAAAGTAAAAAAATAATAGAAAAGGAAGAAAGAACATATATATATATATATATACATACAAATATAAATAAGTAAAAACAAAAAAAGAGAGAATTAAAGAAGTAATAGTAGCACAAGAGATAGACAAGCTATATACATGCAGTATATTCTCTTAAACGGTCTGACCATCGACAACACCATTAAGCGAAGTACCAGGATGTCAAAAGGTTAAAATTCACCCCAGCATTTATCAAAGAGCCATGGTTTCTTTTTGAGATTAAACATCATCTTTTCTGAAGTTAAATATGATGAGAGCTCTTTAACCCAAAAAGATACAGTGTTACATTTTTAATGATATTCAGTCTGCTCTCATTTATTCGCTTTATTCGCATTATAATAATTATAATACATTATTACTCACAAAGTATTTACAAAGTATACATTTTGAATTATGCACGACAGAGGTGTGCTAAAACAAATATAAACGTAACATATGATATGTTAGTGTTATTGTCTGCTAGTAGACTAAGGGTTAATAAGTGCTACAGAAAACATGAGATGCGCACGGACTCGTTTGTCCTCTCTCAGCCACCGTACCTTCTGAAGAGCTCAGTCCAAGATGGCGCTGCGCGGTGTCTGTGCCGCTGCCTGGAGAACTGGGGGAGATTTAGGGGTCAATAATGCGAGGACATTTGTCACAACAGGTATTGTAACGATATTACTAAACAATATTGTGTTCACATTAAGGAAGGTCGTGCCCGGGCTTCTGTATTGCATGTTTGTCCGGTTACATCATGTTGAAGCTGACCGGTACATGCTCTCCTTCTCTGTGGAGACATTTCACCAAACTGCATAGAAACATGGGACAATTAAAGGCGAACTTAGTGCTGCAGTGGTCGGCAAAGGGAAATATGTCTTAAGATCGAGATCCGAGACGAGAGGGGTATCTATCTCACATATCGGCTACCATTAAAACATAAATAAATAAATAAAATGTTACTCAGTTTTAAAGCACAACTTGGTCTGACCCAAGAACACATAATGGATCTCTTAACACACTATGCACCTTGACGTGGTCTGAGATCATCTGATCAGCTGCTTCTTACTGTTCCCAGGTCCAATTTTGTGACAAGAGGCGATCAGGCTTTTGCTGTCAGGGCTCCCAAACTCTGGAATGATCCTATAGAGATACGATCATCTAACTCTGGATCCACTTTGAAAAACTTTTGAAAACACATTTTTTTAGTATAGCATTCCTATAAGTAGAAGACTGGGTATACATATATGTATGTATACATCCGTTTCTGGACGCAAGTGTACATTTATACACATTTATGTATATATACTGTATATTTGTTTTATCAACTTGTCCTACCATTTTACCACTTCTATTTTTATTGATATGTTCTGTTTTAGCAGTTACCATATTTGTTTTACTCTATCTGCTTTTATTCTGTGATGTTCTGTTTTAACAGTTACCATATCTTTTACTTTATTTATCTGCTTTTATTGTCTTGTGAAGCACTTTGTAACATCTGTTTTGAGAAGTGCTATATAAATACATTTATTATTCAGGGGTCCTCCATTGGTTCTAACTATTGGTTTGAGGAAACCCAAGCAGAACCAAACATGAAAGGTGAAACAAGTGCTATGTTACTAACTAACTAACTGTTGGGGGTGTTTCCACATTAACAGCATTCCTCTGCAGACGGATACCTCCTTTGGGTCCGATGCCAAATGAGGAGATTGACGTTGAAAACCTGGAGTCATTAGAGAAGTATCGCAGCTACAATCGCTACCTCCGACAAGCTGAGGAGGCAAAGAACCAGCCTGCCTGGTGGAAGACCTACAGGAGCTACGTGGAAAAAGCTGATCCTGAGCATGGTGAGACATAAAGGAGGGAGCTGCTGTTGACCGTGATAAACATGTCAGTGGTCAACAATTGTACGCTGTCACAGTTTAAACTAGTCTTGTGTTGTTGCAGGTGCAGAGAAAGTGGACATTGGACTGCCATACTGTCGACCCAACAGGACCAAAGAAGTGAGGGAGAGGAAGCAAGTGATGAAGGACAACAAGAAGAACGTTGAGCTGGAGAGGGCTGCTCGTCTGCGCACCTGTAAGCTCACACTCACTCACCATAAAGGGAATACTTTAAAGTGTAACTTAAGTATTTTTCAACCTGGACTCTATTTTCCCATGTTTTTGTGTCTAACTGACTTGTAGGGAAAACAGTTTCTGACACTAGTCCAGTATTGAGGTAGCAGCAGTAGACAGCAGCTGCTCACGGCTGCAATATGGTGCTATTGGGGCAAGCTGGCACCGTCATTTACTACCAGATTGACGTTCACTAAAAGTGCTTGTTTTTGCCATGACAGCCTCTGATTGTTATTATAAGTGTCTGACATTATGGAAAGAGTCTCGCTCAAGGAGAAGTCTCATCCTGAAATCTGGTGAGGTGACGCGTTGCCGGAATAGTGGAATACATCCATGGTGGCAACGCGAGTGCCAGCCGGGCAGAGTTTGTTGTGTTGGAGTACAGAAAGTGTAGCTTAGTGTTATCTAAAAGATTTTCAATGTCATGGCTGAATATTTAGATGATTTCCACAATGTGGATTAGAGTTGATCTGATACCGATACCAGTATCGGAAATGCGTCCAATACTGCCCAAAATTCGGTGTCGGGTATCAGCGAGTACGCCAGTCTATGCACTGATCCAATATAATAATTTATTAACCCAGATAAAAATCAACTTGTTTAACCAGAAATCAATTCTTCTTCACCGCTTCAAAACAGTAGCCTTCACTGTGCTGTCGCCCTGGAGGTATCATGGTTGCCACTGGCAACTACTGTTCTAGAACAGCGAAGAAGAACTGACTGCAGGTAGTTTGTCATGTGACGATGGCAAACAACAAGGCGAGGAAAATGTCAGCCATTTGGCAATATTTCACAGTGGAAAATCCAGCAAGTAAAACAACTGGTGTTGCCAAGTTCTATTGCAATCATTCTCTGTATGTATTTGTTCATGTACTATATATTTTTTTATCACACTGGTATCTGATTGGTACTCGGTATCAGGAAGGAAAAAATGGTATCAGAACATCTCTGATGTGGATGAGGTCTTTGAATTCAATTTATTTGAGCCAGAGTATACGGATATTCAGATTTCACAACGAGACTTCTCCTTGAGCGAGACACAATAACAAACAGCCTGGATCAAGGCAAAAGGCAAGAAAAATGTTTTATTTCTTTGTAGGGTCCTTTCCATAATGTTGTCAGACACGTAGAATGACGATCTGAGTCTGTCAGTCGCTAAAACCAGCACTTTTAGTGGATGTAACATTACATTGATGCTGCTCACTTGCCCTCGCAGCTCGTTACAGCGCTCTCCCTCAATACTGGACCAGTTTCAGCAATTGTTGTCCCCTGTTAGTCACCTAGACACAAAAACATGGGAAAATAGGGTCATGGTTGAAAAATACCAAAGTTAACCTTTTAAGCATTTTAATTGATAAGTGAATAAATTGGTTAACTTTTTTCTCTCCAGTTAAGATCCCTCTGGATCGAGTGCAGGAAAGCTGGGAGAAGAGCAGCGGTCCGTTTCATATAAAGAGACTGGCAGACCACTACGGGGTCTTCAGAGATCTCTTCCCCATGGCATATTTTCTACCTCAAGTCTCACTCCGCATCTGCTATAGCCAGGACAACGGTGGCCAAGTGCATTATGGGAATCGGCTGACGCCAACAGAAGTGTGTAAAAGGACTGGAAGTTTTAGCCTATAATTGATATATCTAAGGGTCAAGGCCACCTAAAGTTAAACTTCCTCTCTGCCTCCTCTAACACATCATCCCCTCCCTGCATGTCTATCTAATTATATTCACTTCTCTGCTCTGTACCCATCTTTTATATGTCTTCTCTGACCGTATTCCTTGCCTCGTCTTTGCTGTACTTTTCTCTCCAGGCAGCGTCTGTCCCTCAAATCAGCTTCGAAGTGGAGGAGGGCTCCCTGTGGACCCTCTTGCTCACCTGTCCAGGTGAGCATCAGCTATCACAGGAGGCCACCAGACTGTGATAATCAGCAACAGTCTGTACTGCCTTTTAGGAATAAAATCAACACGGATAATTGATGGATTCTCAGCATTTTACAGTCCACCTAAATTAATTCATCGTCTTTTTCAGATGAGCATCTTCTGGATAATGAGGCAGAATACGTCCACTGGCTAGTGTGAGTACTTCAAGTCATCGTGTGCTCTTATTTATACAAGTTTGTGCTTTTACAAGATGGAATATTCACAGACGAGTATTTTGTATTTTTGTCGTTTATTCGTCACCCCACCCGATGTGTAAAGGCGTGGGGTCTCATTTATAACCGTTGCGTACGCACAAAACGGGACCTGAAATGTGCATAGGCCACTTCCTACGCAAAAGTTGTGATCTATAGAAACAAACTTGACGGGAGAATGTGCGCACCGGTACGGAAACTTTGACCCGTGCGTACGCACATTATGGAGGAACCGAGGTAGGGGAAACTGTCGACGCAGATGGTGAGGTGGTGAATTGAAGCCAGACTGTAGGAATTAAATGTGAGCGTAATCATTATACGTATAATGATGCCTCTCACACATTTAATTTCACCTCATATCACACGTTACTTATAAATCCACTTTATCATAAACATTTAAAACCATCAGTGTTATTTGTGGCAGTGAGCCATAACTACTCCTTCAGCACTTTACAAATGTAAAAGATATCAGCCAACTCAAATCTCAAATCAAATTCCGCTCAATATCTCATCAGCGCTGTCTCACCATCACGTACCATTCACGTTAGAAATCCAAGATTACATCAAATAGCATTAAAGAATGGCAGAACAGAGCGCCAATAGTTTTAATAAGATCTTCTAATAGTGTACATACATCACCAAGTAGGATATTAGTTTTCATAAAGTTGTTGTGTGATAAATCGCTGCAGTGAACATGACATGACTTATTAATTTATTCATGGTTTATTAGATAGGGACAGATACAGTATACATGGACAAAATGAAAACAGCTATCCGATGCAACCATGTCTCCAGTGCGCCACCGCCACACACTCTGCTTCCTCCAGTCACCTCCACCCGTAAATTAGCAAAGTGTGTAAATAAAGCCAGTGACAGCTCTCACACAATCGTTACACTCCATATCCTCATTATCATTATCAGTCCAAATCATAATGCAGGACAAGTTCGCCATAAAAACTTAAATAAATAAATTATGTTCACCTATCAAACTTATTTTTTCTAATGATATCCAGGTGGGGGATATTACTGATTGTCACGATCATTTTGACAAGTTGTGAATGGATCAGTCCGACTGCTGTAAACATTAAACACAGTGGTGACACTCGTAACATGCTGCATGGTGGACGTACCGGCACTGTGAGGACTACGTGAATGACAGAATCAGGAGGGAACGAGTGTTCAGAGACCTCCTCACCTACAAGCACCTCCATCTCTGTGTCAGAAAAAAACATTTCTTGGTCTTCCTCTCGGTAGTCGCCGTGATTCACCGTAAAGATCCAACAGGCTCTTTACTATGCAGAAACATTCATGAGGTGCTTTGCATCGACCATTTATGGTTGAATGTGGGCGTGTAGAGGGCGGGATAGGAGGCTGATCCACGTGCGCACATTTCCAGGTGGACTGTGGTTTATAAAGGGAACATTGTCTGCAGGTGTGCGTACGTACAGTTTCATAAGTCTGATTTTGTTTTTTGGTGCACCCCATTTTCGGCTTTTGTGCGCACGTACATTTTGAGTATGGATCCTACGCACTGTTTTATAAATGAGACCCCTGGACTTTTCAGTGAAGTAGGAGACATCTTGTTAACAACATCTTAATCAACATCTGCATATTCAAAGATTTGACGTGTGTTTCTGTAGCGGGAACATACCGGGAGGAGCGGTGCAGGCCGGAGAGGAGTTGTGTCACTACCTGCCCCCCTTCCCTGCCAGAGGAACGGGCTTCCACCGCTACATTTATGTCCTCTTCAAGCAGGAGGGACCCGTCAACTTCCAGGAGGATGTCAGGCCGTCACCATGGTGAGCAATCCACTCAGCGTACAGACAGGAAGCTGGTGCTCTTAGTTCAAGTTCAAGTTTAGTTTATTGACACATACACATTGACATGGCAGTGAGATTCTTTCTTCCTGTTTGTTACTCTCTCATCCCTGTATAATAGACAATCGATCAATCAATCAATTGAATAACAATAATGAAGTCAAATATAATCATCATTCTAAACATTATAAATATAACAGCAACAATAGCAAATTGAGCAAATAAACTGCTATACATCATTCACTCATTACTGCATAGGATAAGTGATCAAATTGAGTTTTTCCTTTTTCTAGTCATGCAAATATCTCCCTTTTAAATATACTTTGCTTGTTTTTTCTTGTGATGCTCGAATAGAATCTTATGTGATGATCATGATTTATGTTATTGGCCTCAATCGCCAAAACATGTTCCACTGCAGGAAGTGACAGATTTACCAGCAGGAAGTGATAAATTGAAAACATCTCAGAAAAAGGAAATGTTCATGTAATTGAACCAGGTGTTTCAACCACATTGTGGTGTCGCATTATTATCATTATTTCTTTTTTTTAGGTTTGGATCCGAAAGTCACACAATAACTCAAATTAACTAACCGATTGAGGTAGCTGTAGACCAGCAACTCTCGTGGTCTGCGAGGTAAAATTACTTTTGTCTGGTGGCTTTGAAGAGAGCGATATAACGGCTTCAGTTCCCCGTCAGGAAGGTCTGTCTGATGGCGAGGTAAAGCGGAGAAAATATTCTAAACTTAAACTGATATTGTTGGGTTTTTTTTTTTAGATGGCTAAAATCCGTTTTTCTGCTGCTCCCGTCCACAGCCGCATTACCTCGCTGTCAGACAGCCCTTTTCGTCAAGGAACTGAAGCCGTTATAACGCTCTCTTCAAAGCCACCAGACTCCATTCACAAAATGTATAATTTTAGCTTGCAGAACACAGAAGTAAACATACAACCCCACTTCAAAAAATCCGAACTAACCCTTTCAATTATTTCCAAACTTAGCAGCTAACGTTGACTCAGCTAGTGCTAGCGTTCACATTATTCATAACCTTATTGATTAGCTTAGTTTGGTAACCTACGTCACTGCTTTTTGCTAACGGCTGAGCGGACGTTTCCATTTGAAAACAACAGAAAAGAATGCAGATGAACCCAGCCTTAAAGCATTGTGTGCCATTGTCAGCGGCCGTGAAATTTCTCAGCAAACTGTTTTCGCAGGCATAACATTAGTGTGTTAGTTCATGTTTGATATAGCTACAAAGACACTAAGCAGCATGTGTTGGCTCTCCCCCCCTCAGCCATTCTCTGGTGGATCGTTCATTTAAGACGATAGATTTCTACAGGAAGCACCAGGAGGACATGACGCCTGCAGGCTTGGCCTTCTTCCAGTGCCAGTGGGATGAATCCGTCACCAACACCTTTCACACCACACTCAGTGAGTCACGCCAATACTCACAAACAAAGCACAAGTTTGGTCTTGTCACATTTTCCTCATTCTTCCTAGATTTTAGAACCAAAAGTTTGTGTGTGTGTGTGCTCGTCTATTAATAATGAAGCCTGTGTGCTGTGTCTTCTCCCTGCAGACATGAGGGAGCCGGTGTTTGAGTTCATCCGGCCTCCAGTGTACCACCCTCCACAGGTCAAATACCCTCATCGACAGCCCCTACGCTACATGGACAGATACAGAGATGGAGAGGAGCACACCTATGGAATATATTGATCATGAGAGACACACACACACACACAGAGTTGAGAAAACAGGTGCATTTCCTTGCAGATGTGTAGTCATGCTTGGCATATTTATGTTAATGAAATTAAAGCATTTTTCAACTGTGCTGTTCTGTTTATATCTGCTCCGGAGGTTATGTTTTTGGTCCTGTTGGAGCGAATGTCTGTTTTTTTTAGTTGGAAATAGACAGCAGGATATTTGAAACATTTGTTTGGATACAATGTTTCACCATCATACACCATCGCTCAGGTGACCCAGTCGGGGTTGTAGATCCCAGCAGCATTGGCCCATGGATCACCCTTCCTGATCCATAGCCATCTCGAGGCCCTCTCAGCAGCCTCTGTGGTGGACTTCATGGCTTTTTTCTTCGCAGCTCTAGAGAAGTTGGGTGTGCACTCTGCAGAGTGAACGGCCTGCGAAGCCTCTGCACTCTACCTCGATGGGCTCACAGCGAGCTCACATTGATTACTAGTGGAGAAAAAGCTCCAGAGTCATATTTGTCAAACTGCCAAAAGGGAAATTGTGGACTTAAAGTTTCAGTGTGTAGGATTTGGCGACATTTAGTGGTGTGGTTGCAGATTGCAACCAACTGCAAAAACCTCTCATCTCAATCCTCCCTTTCCAAGACTGTGGTAATGTGAGCCGCCGAGTACAAAACCGTGGTAACGCCGTTCACCTCGCTCAGAGGTCATCCTTACCGTAAAGCACTACTTTAGGAGCAACGGAAGTCAGATGGCAGCTGGCGGTACCACAGTTTTGCACTCTGCGGCTCATGTTACTGCAGTTTCACAGGCATGTCGGAGAACTACGATGGCATTCAGGTAACGTAAAAACGCAGAAGGCTCTCTCTAGAGCCAGTGTTTGGTTTGTCCGTTCTGGGCTACTGTAGAAACATGGCGGACTCCGTGAAGAGGACCTGCTCCCTGTGTAGATATGAAGGGCTCATTCTAAGCTAATGAAAAAACACAACGACTCTTAGTTTCAGGAGATTATACACTAATGCAAATATAGAGATGAATACTATATTCCATATCTTCTAACAGATCCCCCAAAATGCTACACACTGCAGAGCCTACATGTGGTCACTTAAGACCTGGTTTTAGTAATCCTTGGAAGAGAGATACATACAAACCCAGGATCTAGAATCCACATTTTAAAATTGGGAGATGGTGCATCTCTCTCTGTTCCAAGAATCTTTTTCACCATTGCCATGTGGCTACAGATCCTAATGCAGAAGAGACATTTTTTAACTTTTTCTGTTGCTGAAATGACAGATTTAGAGGATTGTGAATCCTAGGAGGAGGTATGTGCTCTTGTAGTTCGACACTGATACTCAATAGTTAGGTCAACATGCCTGCTCTTCTATACATTGTTGAAACCAAAAAACAAAGTTTTCTTTCTTCAAATTATGTCCATTCTCTTCCCATGAGGAGAATCCTACATTATTATTATTACAGACAACTCTTTCTTCTAAATTGTCTGGCTCATTGATACAAGTCTGAACCAGTGTTGAATACCCTTACGGACTGAATGAGTAGTTGAACTGGTGGTGTTAAGCGGATTCATGCTAGTTTTTCAGCATGTTTCAGACTGATTGTCTAGTGCAGGGGTCAGCAACCTTTACTATCAAAAGAGCCATTTTAGACAAAAAAAAAATCTGTCTGGAGCCGCTAAACATTGTGCATTGTTGTGATGAAGGTAACACAGCTTATAGTCTAAGTATATAGTATATAAGTCTAATGCAGTGAGGGCCCAAATGCAAATATATGACGGAGTATTAGGGCCACATTGAGGGGAAAAAACCCGGAGATTTCGAGAATAAAGTCGTAATATTACGAGAATAAAGTCACAACTTTACGAGAAAGAAAGTCGTAATATTGCAAAAATAAAGTCATAGCTTTACGAGAAAAAAAGTCGTAATATTACGAGAATAATGTCATAACTTTACGAGAAAAAAAGTCATATTACGAGAATAGTCATAACTTTACGAGAAAAAAAGTCGTAATATAACGAGAATAAAGTCATAACTTAACGAGAAAAAAAGTCGTAATATTACGAGGATCAAGTCATAACTTTAAGAGAAAAAAAGTCGTAATGCTAAGAGAATAAAGTCAGAACTTTACGAGAAAAAAAGTCGTAACATTAAGAGAATAAAGTCAGAACTTTACGAGAAAAAAAAGAAAATAACACGTAAAATTACTACTTTATTATTTATTTATTATGACTTTATTTTCAAAATCTCAGATTTATTTTTTTTCCTCAATGTGGCCCTAATACTCCTTCGTATCGTCGTACCATACACCTACAACAATGATAAATAAAAATGAAAATGTAAACAAAAAATCTGTTTTCTAACTATTTTCAAATCCACAGGGAGCCACTGGAGAGGGGTTAAAGAGCCGCATGTGGCTCTGGAGTGTTTAGTCGGTTTCACTACAATTTACACTTTTATTGCAGATGAAAAAGTGGGTGGGAGAGTTACAGGGATGAAAAGTGTATTTCTTTCTTTATTTGTTGATTTGCTACCTCAATGTAGAAAAAGAGAAAGGACTCACACCGGCATTTAAAGTTTTTTTTAGAGGACAACCAGCGCCCCCAAGAAGGTTGCGCCCTACGCGACCGCCTATATGGCCCATGCCTTAAACTGGCCCTGACACAGTGTTGTAGTTTGGCTCCAGTCTTGAATGGCTGCTATATGTTGTGCAGACCACCAGGTGTCGCTGTGCTTGCTGACTTTAAAGGCCTGCAGCTTCGCCACAAAAAGAAAGAAAGCCCCAAAGCTTTAGGGCTTCATCCACCCATCACTACACAATAGTACATAGAGCGTGGTGAGCTCACATAAATCCCAGCACAGCTTTGCACTCCTTCAACCTGAGTAGGTCTAATCAGCCGCAAGAACTGCAAACACCTGAGTGGATGTACAGGGCTATAATATCTATAATAATATATATTTAACAAGGTGATAATACATTATATCTTTAGCCATGCTAGCAGCATGCGTCTCTCAACAGCTATTAGATGGATTGCTATTAAATTTGTGTCACATGTCCAAGGTCCACAGAGGATATATTCTAATTACTTTAGTGACCCTCTGACATCTCCTTTAAAGTTTCAGTAGGCAGAATGTTTTTGGCCTCATTTGGGCAAAAATTCCATAATAACCTTTCAGCATAATTCAAGTGTTCTGAGAGACTTCTGCACCTCCTCATGGCTCTGTTTTAGGCTGTTTTAGGCTTTAAACAAATCTCACCCATGATGGGAGACTGTGGCCAATCACAGGTCATTTCAGAGAGAGAGCGTTCCTATTGGCTGTTCATTCAACGGAGGCAGCTGTCAATCACTCGCAAACTCCGACCAAACGGTCAAACTAGGCAGCGCTGATCATATTATCAATATTCTGTTACTGTAATGCCTAATTCTTACCTCAAATGTTTTCAGAAACATCTTCTAGTGCACGGTTTAGCTGTAAAATGAGAACGTTTGCTCCGGCTGCAGGGCGGTGCTTGGTATTTCCTCAACTGATCTCAACACAAACGTTCTCATTTTACAGCTGAACAGTACACTACAAGATGATACTGAAAACAGTTGAGGAGAGAAATAGGCATTACAGTAACAGAATATTGATTCATATATGATCAGCGCTGCCTAGTTTGACCGTTTGATCGGAGTTTGTGAGTGATTGACAGCTGCTCAGAGACGGCAAGGCTCCAGATCAGCTCTGATTGGTTGTTTTCCTCCGGCCTGGGAAATCTTGCAGATGCCACAGAGGACACAGAGGCACATGATTTTTTTCTTGTCTCAGATTTCCTGTCTCATGCACTACTGTCAGGATATAGTGACCGTTTTATAAAAATAACTTCTTTTTTTTTATCATATTTTCTCCAATTCTACCTACTGAGTAAAAATACAATATTTAAGTTCTGTAAATTAAAAATTCAAAGTAAATTGGTTTAGCCAGACGTTTCCTTCTTGTACAGAGTCTTGTGTGTGTACGTTGGGGTGGGATTGTTAATTTTTTTTCTAGTCGCCATCCTCCCAAATACAGCCTTTATTGCTTCCATAGCTGTCTCAAGAGGAGGGATATCTTCCATTTTTCCCTTTTTATGGAGCTTTCTAATTTTTTGGACCTACTTTGAGATATTTAATATTACTGTATGATTACTCTTTAACATACATCCAAAACAAGTAATATGAAATACATAGCACATTCTCTGAGTTTTATAATCTGATAAATTGTATCACGTTTATTTGTCACAGGACGGGCTGAATCTCAGCTACCAGAGAGAGACAATTAGAGCTGATCAGCAACAGCTGTTCCACCTGCATGATGGGAGGCTTTTTTAACCTGGCATGTGGGACTGGCAGAACTTTTTCCTGGTGACTGGAGCGATGGGATCTGTCTGGGCCTTGCTTATTTGTGTGCTGACTGCTTGGCTTGCCAAAGGTATTTTACATTCCTTCTGTTTGAAGCTTTTATGTTAGAAATTGGTAGTGGATTGTAGCAAATTTAAGGTTAATTACTCAAGTCCTGAAAATGTCTACAAGTTTGTGATTATGTGCCATCAAACAGAAGTTTGATTAACAGCAACTGCACTGTCCATATAGGCTCTTGTTTGCCGGTTGGTGGCACAAATGAAAGACGTGAAAATGGACAGCAGAGGAGAATAACAGGTAAGGATATTAGTAACAGTCTTTCCGGAGCTACTTTCTGACACTAACTTAGTTTCTTTGGTACAACAGATCTGTTTCCCGATGAGGTCTCCATACAGAAGGCCCTTGCACTTTTCCAGTCAATGGAGTCCATGTTAGAGGGAGATGCTAAAGAAGGTGAGCAGGTTCTGTTAAACCCTACTGGAAAAATGCAAGTTTGTGTTGAGTCTTTAGGATTATTGGCATCACAGTTTTCATTAATGCTTTATCTGGCTTTGGGTACTGGGATTTCAACAGAATTTCTGTCTAATTAAAGCTACATTGACCATACAATATCAGGTATACTGATGCTGTTGTCTATTTAAAATCATGCACACAATTATATTATAGTATACTTACATACTATGACATCACGGATGCAGTGAGAGCTCAATATCCTATCAATAATCAAGCTGTAATAAAACCAATTTATTTTAAAGGGGAAAAACGCTATTTTTCAAGATGTATACATGTTATTCCTATATGCTCTAAGACAGTCCAAAAGTATTAGTAAACATGAACAACTCTCTACCAAATCAAAAACTAGAGTGCTAAAACTCAAACTTGTGATGTCATAGGGTAAGTCTGGAGCTGCTCCATGGAGCAGTTTTAGACTTTATACCCTTATACCCATCACAAGTTTGAGACTTACTTCTCTGGAGTCTGGTCACCTTTAAGTCTTTTGGGGCAAATCTAAGTAAAGTCTGAGAGCAAGTCTCACATACAAGTTTTTGCTTTAAAGTCTTTTTAGCAGTGAATTGTCACAGCACTGTAAAAGTCTTGAACTTGAACATCACTCAATTTATTTAAATTCTCAATTGTTTATTAATCAAATTCTTTCAGTACAACTGGAAGCCAATGAAGTGGAAGCTGAGGCATCAGTTGGCCAACTGAAACATCCTATGAACAGCATTGGCAAAAAGAACCAGACGGCCGGCAGCGCTGGCCAGGAGAACCAGATGAGCAGCAGCAGTGGCCCAGAGAACCAGACGGCCGGAGGCAGTGGCATTGGCCAGGAGAACCAGACAGCCAGCGATAGCGGCCCTGGCAAGGAGAACCAGACGGCTAGTGGTGGCGGCATTGGCCAGGAGAACCAGATGAGCGGCAGCAGTGGCCAGGAGAACCAGATGGGCAGTGGCATTGGCAAGGAGAACCAGACGGCTAGTGGCAGTGGCCAGGAGAACCAGACGGCCGGCGGCAGTGGCCAGGAGAACCAGACGGCCGGCGGCAGTGGCCAGGAGAACCAGACGGCCGGCAGCCCTGGCAAGGAAAACCTGATGGCCAGCGACATTGGCCAGAGGAACCAGACGACCAGCGACATTGGCCAGAGGAACCAGACGACCAGCGGCGGCGGCATTGGCCAGAGGAACCAGACGACCAGCGGCGGAGGCAGTGGCCACGGGAACCAGACGACCGGCGGCATTGGCCAGGGGAACCAGACGACCGGCGGCATTGGCCAGGGGAACCAGAAGACCGGCAATGGCGGCCCTGGCAAGGAGAACCAGACAGCCAGCAGCGGTGGCCAGGAGAACCAGATGAGCGACAGCAGTGGCCAGGAGAACCAGATGGCCAGCGGCAGTGGCATTGGCAAGGAGAACCAGACGGCTAGTGGTGGCGGCATTGGCCAGGAGAACCAGACGGCTAGTGGTGGCGGCATTGGCCAGGAGAACCAGATGGCCAGCGGCGGTGGCCAGGAGAACCAGACGGCCGGCAGCATTGGCCAGGGGAACCAGACGGCCGGCGGCATTGGCCAGGGGAACCAGACGGCCGGCGGCATTGGCCAGGGGAACCAGACGACCGGCGGCATTGGCCAGGGGAACCAGACGACCGGCGGCATTGGCCAGGTCTTTGATGATGATGATGATGATGGTCGTAAATAAAATATTCTATACACAAAAAGTGAGGAAATTGATCAATACATTGACTCACCCCATAGGCGAGAAAGTGCAGAATAACGTAAGTCTCAAACTTGTGATGACATTGGGTAAAAAGTCTGGAGCTGCTCCGTAGACAATGAATGGAAGACTGATTTTGTTTGTTTTCTCTTTTATACCCAAAGGAGCTTTATTTTACTGTAGTGTTGTCAGTTGTGAAACAGAAAATGTTCCCATATACTCAGAACTCTGTCATCTGGAACATCTCTCCCAATTCATTGTCTATGGAACATCTCCACAATATATACTCTATGACACCACACGTTTGAGTTTTAGCACTCAGTTTTTGGATGTTTGCTAATATTTTTTTGACTGTCTTTTTTTCTCACTTTGTCTATTAATTTTCACATTTAAAAAAAATAATATGTTGTATATAAAAGGACAGGAAAACATTTTTTTTCATCTTTTTTGTTAAGGAAACAGACAAACAAAATCCAGTATAATAACATAATCCCCATATTAAAATAATAATAGTATTATTAGTAATAATAATAATAGTATAAATAATAATAATAATAATAATAAAACAAAAATAATGATAAAAAAAAAACTAAAACAAAAAAACACAACAATAGACAAGGTGTGTGTTCGTATATGTGCGTGGCGGTTTAAGGTAAACAAATTCTATAGCAAAATTTCACCAACACTTCCAGAGCTCACTAACATGTTGTAACATGTATCAAATAAATGTGCGAGCAGCAGAGAGGCAAAGATTCAGATTCAGACAACTTTATTTATCCTAGAAGAGCAATTCAGTTTTTACAATCTACCCAGACCATACACAAACTCACAGACACACAGACAGCAGCAGTCACCAGTATGTCAGAGACAGCAGATAAGGGAGTAAATAGATAGTCCATGGTCAGAGATGCACACTGGCACCTCGTGTGGCCCTGTGCATACTGACTCACACGAGGACCAGGCAAAGAATATAAATCCATTCATTGCACTTACATTAATACATTCGATGAATGTATAGGCTTACCGGCCATGTGAAGAAAAACAGACATTGTAAACCAACTATTGTGGTTTAAGAACAAAATAATTCATATCAACATTTAGCAGGCTGATAGCGGAAGGAATGAAGGACTTCGAGTAGCAGAGACTTGGAGGTTGGCCGGCAACCAGCAGAGACTCCATTAAGTCATAATTTAATTATATGGTGCATTTCCAGTTAATTAAAAAAAATAAGATATACATGAGATTAATCAGTTATTGTTTCAGTAACTTTTTGAAAGAAACTGTACTTTTGATCCATCTTATATGTTTACCACTAGATCTTAATTTAGCCTCCACAGTTACCCATAACAGTACTTTATGCATCTCGCACACATTAGCAAGGAAAGAATAAAGAAGAACTAAACTGACGTTTTTTTTTGTTTTTTTTAAATATCCCTGGAACATTTCCTTTAAAACTTAAAGGTCCCATATTATAAAAAAGTGAGATTTTCATGTTTTTTTATTATAAAGCAGGCTTAAGTCCTATATAAATACTGTGAAAGTATCGAAACACTCGATCCACAGGGAAATACACACAGCTCGTTTTCAGAAACTCTGCATTCGAAACAAGCTGTCAGGATTTCTGCCCATTGTGAGTCCTTTCTCACTTTCTACATTGAGGTAGCAAATCAACAAATAAAGAAAGAAATACACTTTTCATCCCTGTAACTCTCTTACCCACTTTTTCATCTGCAATAAAAGTGTGAATTGTAGTGAAACCGACTAAACATTTAGCCAAACTGTTTGCACTATACACCCATGACAATGTTTCCACTGAGAAGAACAACATCATTATTAAGTATGCAGATGACACAACCATCCTCATCCAAGGTGGGGACGAGTCCGCATACAGGGAACAGGTCAAAAAAATCAGCTATGGAGAGGACAACGACCTTGTTCTCAACATAGAAAAAACAAAAGAGCTCATCGTGGACTTCAGGAGGAGAGCCCCCCATCTGCAGCCTCTCATCATCCAGGACACACAGGTGGAGCGGGCTGACAGTTTGAAGTTCCTCGGCCTTCACCTGACTGACAACCTGAGCTGGGCCAAAAACACTACTGAAACAGTGAAGAAAGCTCAGCGGCGGCTGCACTTCATCAGGCTGCTGAAGAAGGCTGGACTCAGACGTCAGCCCCTCACCCTGGCCTACCGAGGACTGGTGGAAAGCATCCTCATCCTCATCACGATCTGGTTTGGGAACGCTACCCAGGCTGAGAGGAAATCGCTGCAGCGAGTCATAAAAACTGGATAAAGAATCATTGGCTCTAATCTCCCCTCCATGGACATGATATACACCCAGCGCTGCAGGAGGAGGGCACAGAGCATCCTGAGGGACAGACACCACCCAGCTCACTCTCTGTTCAGGTGGAGGGAATCAGGACACAACCTGAGGCACCACAGACCAGAGAGCATCTCCACCCACAGAGCACACTTTCACAACAGCTTCTTCCCAGCTACAATAAGACTGGTGGCAAAGGACGTTAAAGAGGGACACAAATACCCCACACCTCACCTCGGTACCGTTATTGACACGCAGTACACCTGAACTGAATGGACTGTAATGCTGTGCAACATGCTGCCTTCCACTGTGTAATTGTCTGAAATATATTAATTATTTCTTTTTTTAAATATTTTTGAGAGTTAGATGTTCTTTTAACATGGTCATGGTCATGGAGCATCTATAATATATACTGTATATTTGTATTGTGGGGGTATCGTTCCTATGCAGAGGGTAGTTTAGTTTATTTATTGACTACACTGAGGGCGCTTTATATTTTAATAATTTATTTATTTATTGTGTTGAGTTGAATGTGATACTTATTTTGTACTGTAATTACCTTGTGCCTTTTCTACCTTTTTTTCCTTTCTTAAATTTGACTCAGTGTAAACTGCTCAGAATTCCAATGTACTTAGGTGCAAATGGCAAATAAAACTCTTGAATCTTGAATCTTGAAAAAAAAAATATCAGAGACCAGGGTGGGGGCTCCTCCTTGTTGACTACTTAAAGGTCCCATATTGTGAAAAGTGAGATTTCCAAGTCTTTTATATTATAAAGCAGGTTTAAGTGCTTTATAAATACTGTTAAACTATCAAAACGCTCAATATACGGAGAAATACACACAGCCCGTATTCAGAAATTGCACGTTTGAAACAAGCCGTTAGGATTTCTGTCCACTTGTGATGTCACAAATATACAATATTTAGACCCTTTACACAGATTTAAACGTAAATATTCTAAAAGTGTCCCAGTTTATTCCTTGTTGCGGTGTATGTGAATGTCATCAGCTGACAGGAAGTACACATGGACCCAAGCTGTTGCCTAGCAACGCCGCAATTCTGTCAAAATGCTCTAAAACGGAGCGTTTCAGACAGAGGGTATATGCAGGCATATTCAGGCAGACAGTATGAGGAAAATAAAGTTTTTTTTTAACATTACAGCATGTAAACATGTTCTAGTAGAAACACAAAATACAAGAATGAACCTGAAGATGAGCACGATATGGGACCTTTAACATTTCCTTTACCAACGTGATTAATCTAATCTGACCAATACAGTAAATGATCTAACCTAGTCATTTAAATAGAATATAATTGATCTTTTTTTCTACTAATCTGCTCATTCACCCATTTAGTAATAGTATTGAGCTCAATGCATATGATTCTCTCTCAGCTCTACTTAAAATTGATCATTCCTTCTTCATGGGATTATCTGCTGCAGACATCTCACCTGAACTGTCTTCTTCATCAGAGCAAAAGAATTTGTTGTTGATAATAATGGAATCTGGGCAAAAAGTCAAGTTGTTTACACGCCATGCTGCGGTGCCAGCAAGGCGTCTTACTTTCAGTTAAAAAAAACTGTTTCAAACGTGAAAGTATTTACATGCTATTTGTTCCCAAACAACAACCAAATTATGTTTTCATGGGGCATATCTGTGTACTCATATTTGACCTTTGACCCCCATTTGGAGAAACATTTCTCTCATTTCCCCTTTCTCTCACGTTCCCTTCTTCCCTTTTAACCATTTCCTCTCTGCAGGCTTTCTTCACTTTCACATTTACACCAGCTGTGGATTCTATTGGCATGCAGGCGTGGCGTGGCGTGGCATGTGGGTCGAAAGCTGTTGTTCAGGATCATTTCCTAATACTCACATCGGAGAGAAGCACTCTTTGAGGTAAGTACCTCTCTTTTTCTGTGTGTATATAAAAAAAGTGTGTGTGTTTATTTGCTTTTCTGCACTTGAGCAGTTACTAAGTCAGACTCAGAAGCTCATTCATGGTTTTATAAGTGTATGAGTAATTGATCCAAATTGGTTACTATGCAGAGTGTTGCTGAGAGGCTGCAATTAGTCTAGTGGTGTAACACGTATTTATGTGTTTTATGCAGGTAAAAGTAGCGATACAGCAATGTGTTGCAAAAGTCCAAATAAAAATCCTCCATTCAGAATCTTCTTTAACCCCTTCCCATTCCGACTTGTTTATTTTAGAGGGGGTAGGGGTGGGGGACAGGGAATGTTTAGGGGTAGATAAAAATTCAACAGTATGTGTCACATAGAAGTGGTGTACATCATCTGAAAGCTGGGAACCTGAAGATGAATTTGAGATGCAGCTCATCACTGTGTGTCACGTTGTTCCAGTCATGAATAAGAAATAAAAAATTGAAAGTGAAAGTGTATAAGGGCTTAGAACATGATGATATGAAGTTGTGGTGGTCATTCCCATGCTCACTTGTGCCTCATAAATTGTTGCAGCAAATTTTGGGGTTGATACCATTTGTTACAAAGATTTGGTGCTAAATTTAACCATTTTTTACCATTCGAGAATTGAGAAAGAAATGATCAATAATCCCTCCAAAATACCACATTAAGACACCAACACCTTGAGGAACACCATTGAAAAAGCCATGCTGTGATTTGGGATCAAAAGCTTTTGACATTTTGGAGATTTCTGCAAGAATTGCATTTTTTCGGCGATTGGATGTCGAGCACTTGTGTTGTGTAAACTGCTCAGAAACCCCCTTATTGTCAGTCTAGCTAGGAAAGCCATCCATCCTCTGAATGCTCTAGGTCTCTAGTTTGATCCATCCATCCTCTGAATGCTCTAGGTCTCTAGTTTGACCCATCCATCCTCTGAATGCTCTAGGTCTCTAGTTTGTGGCTGTAAAGTTTCATGAGGCTGTGATTATCCTAGAGGTCACCACAGGTCATTTTATACAGTGAGATCAACTTTCAAAAAATGGTCTCACTACAATGAAATGGCTACAATGGGGACTAACATCATCACACATGAATACGGTTGGCCTCATTGGATCCACAAGAGTCCCAGCTTTACAGTGATACCCAATTTATGTAATTCCAAGACTGTTTAGGGACCCCAGTATGAAGAAATATTCAAATACACCATTTTAGAATAGGGGAAAATAACACTTTTGCACTGCATGCAAGAAACTGCATGTGATTATCATAAAGTGGGCATGTCTGTAAAGGGGAGACTCGTGGGTACCCATAGAACCCATTTTCATTCACATATCTGGAGGTCAGAGGTCAAGGGACCCCTGTCAAATTTGCCATGCTAGTTTTTCCTTACACACTGCTTTTAGCTATCAGCTTCCCCAATCTTTAACACAGTATGACATTAGGTGAGCCTTGTTCTGATCTACCAGGCTGAGGCAGAACAGTACACAAGCCCTCCATTCTTAATATCCTTTATTTCTTTCTTCCAGTTTCTGAAGGCAGTGAAACTTCCAAGATGTCCTGCCTGTGGTTGTGTTTAAGTCTGCTTTTCGCTGCTACTTTTCGACAAAGTAGAGCCACATCAGTTAAAGGTATTTTATATTGCTTATACCAGAAATAAATATGTTGTATATTGTAAATACATTATGAAGTAAAAAAAAATAATAAATCCTATCATTTATTGCCCTTTTTTCAGATCCAATGGTGTCCCTGAATTGCAACGAAACAGTGGAAGTCGTAGCTGGAAATACGGTGACACTAAACTGCACTATGAATTGCGCTTCTTCCTCGACAAAGCACTGTGAGGGTATAGACTATATCTGGAACAACACACGTGGTGACAACCCTTGTAACAGTACCATGAAGAACTGCGAATGGGATCGTGTGACTTATGTGTCGTTGACCATCTCAAATGTCAAGCATGAGGAAAATTACACAGTTAAGATACGGACAGACTCTGGTAGGGCTAAATCATCTATCAGAGTACAAGTTATCCATAATGGTGAGTAACTTCCGCTGTGTTAAAGTCTTTCAGCAAATGTATGTGAATGAATGTTTGTGTGCATTATTCTTATTATCAATTTCTATAAATTGAAAGTCTTGTTCGGACAAACAGAACAAGTTGGATTTAATCCACATGTTAAGATAAGTATATTTTATCTTGCCAGGTGGACCCATTGATCTGCCCTCCTATGTGACAGCCTCCTATATGACAGCCGCCTGTGTGGCAGCCGCCTGTGTGGCAGCCATTTTTGTCACCCTCATTGTTTTGGCCATTTTCCTCAGAGGCAGAAAAATAAGGAAACTGAAAAATCGGGGAGGAAAAAACACAAAAGACCACAGTGGCATGGACGCTGGAGCCCATGTCAGTGTGGTCTGACTGTCTGACAAATTCAGAAATTTGTGTTTCAGCATCTGTGTGTGTGTGTGTACTACCATATTTTTCAGAATTCTTTGAGGTCTTTGTACAGATTGATCCATGTATATACAATGATTTGATTTGATTAAAGGGACAAATACCGTATGTAGTTGTACTCCGTAAGACCTGTAGACCAACCCATTGGTGGTTGGTGGTGGATGGGTCAAACAAACACAAGACTTTGGTGTTCGTGTCCCAGGTGAAACTAAAAGTTTTTGTCACGTCAGTCGATAGTGACGTGACTTGTTGGTATTGTAAATCTTGTGATTCACGTGAGTTTTTAGTCACGTGAGTCGTTAGTATCATCAGTACCATGAGTCGCTAGTCACGGGAGTCGTTAGTATCTTCAGTCCCGTGTGTCACATGAGTCATTGGTCATGTGAGTCGTTAGTCACATGAGTGGTTAGTATAGTCAGCCCCGTTAGTCACGTGAGTTGTCGGTCAAGTGAGTCGTTAGTCATGTGAGTCGTTAGTATCGTCAGCCCAGTGAGTCCCAAGTCGCTAGTCACGTGAGTCGTTAGTATCGTCAGCCCCATGAGTCACGTCAGTCGTTAGTCACGTGAGTCGTTAGTATCGTCAGCCCAGTGAGTCACGAGTCGCTAGTCACGTGAGTCATTAGTATCGTCAGCCCCATGAGTCACGTCAGTCGCTAATCACGTGAGTCATTAGTATCGTCAGCCCCATGAGTCACGTCAGTCGCTAGTCACGTGAGTCGTTAGTATCGTCAGCCCTGCAACAGACTTAATAAGCTTGTTTTGTTTTTCAAAAATTGTGAATCACCGCAACCACGAGAGGCCCTTGAGCATACGTTAAGAAATGAGCACAGAAAATATCAGGCTGATGGGGTCCAGTAGTACGCGAGATTAGCCGTGGACAGACAGACAGATACACGCACACATGACCCAACGCATGATCTCCCCACAGGCTTACGCCTGGCGGAGATAATAAACACAACAGTAGGAATCAAAGTAAATGTGTTATTGTGTCCTGTGAAAGGAGTGATTCTGGTATAATGGATATACTGTGTGTGTAGATTAGGGTGTAGGTTAACTCAGCCTCCGCACATGTGACATTTGTAGGTGGTGGAACATCTCTTCAAAACAATTTTTTTCAGTAACAAGTGCTTCCGCATCTTGTTATGCAGCACAGCACGCACACACAGCTGATAAACAACGAGTAACAAGAGTCAGTGTCACATTTCCTTTTTTTTACACCACATGTGACAGTAAGTCAGGCGGCTGCGTCTCGGTCTGTGGTAGCCCACTTGTCTGCAGCCCAGCTTGCGGGATGAAGGCCTACTGGTGGAACTGTGTGTTGGGATTACTCTGCATGCCTGCTGAGGTAATGCTCAGCACCTGGTCAGGTGAGTGTGTGTGAAAGAGAGAAATGATGGACATGTTTTTGGTTTAGGATGTGTTGATAAGTTTAGTCTGAGTCATCTTTTCCTGTTTGTTGCTGCCTCATCCTGTCTTTGCAGCGTATCTGAAGCAGTGGTGGAAAATTGACTCTTTATTGATTCTTTACTTAAGTACAAATACAACAATGAAGTACAAGTAAAAGTCCTTCATCTAAGCTACTTAATTAAAAGTAACTTTATCAGCAAATTGTACTATTTCTGCAGAAAAATATCCCCCGTGACTGATATATTAGCATTTAACTCTTGTACCTGGTCATAGTGAAGCTAGTTTTAGCTATTTTATATACAGTTACTGTACGTAGTACTGGCCCCCTCCAGTGGGTCACAAGATAAACCTGAGGGGTTGTGAAAGTATTAACGGTGCATGAAAGAAGAAAAAAACAAAGTTCTTCTATGTAAATTTATATTTTTCTTTTTTTCAATATTAGCTTTTTGTGAAATATTGGATAATTAAATCTCGTTGGGCCTTGAACAATTATTGTAATTAAACCAAATAAGAAGTATTTCATATCCATTTGACATGTGACACTGGTTTAATCTTTAACAAACGTTGCATTTTATCAACTTATTATTTTTATGTAAAATATCAATCTAAAAAGTAACCAGTGGCTGTAGCTGTCAGATAAATGTAGTGAAGTAAAAAGTACAATATTTCCCTCTGAAATGTTATGAAGTAGAAGAATAATAGTATGGAATGCCATTTAAGCCCATATTAAATAAATAGATAAATATGTCTACAAAAAAATGAATATGGCTATGAAATTAAATTCTTCAGAAATAAATAAATCTGTATTTATATTTACATCTATTTATATATTTATTGCTTCATTTATTTATTTCAGGATTTATTTCATAGCCATATTTATTTATTTCATAATCATTTATTTATTTATTTATTTGATATTGGCTTGAATGGCATTCCATATAAAAGTAGCATAACGAGGAAATACTCAAGTAAAGTACAAGTACCTCAAAGTTGTACATGTACATAGTTACTTTCCGCCACTGTCTGAAACTATCTTTTAGCTCTCTTTATGAGTTCCCTATGGTGTTTGAATTGATCATTCTATTAAGTTTCCCCTTGTTATTATGACCTGCTTGTTACCTCCATACAGCAAATGGAGGCTTGAGGTGAGGCAGTCAGTAACAATCCATCTCTCCCTGACAGTTTCTCAAGATCCCCTGTCCATCTCTCTAATGAGAGTCAACTCATCAGCTGAGATCACATGCTCCACGTCGCTGTCTGTCCCCATCGGCTTGCAACTACACAGGCGTTTTCACGGTTTTCAAAGGGACATTGTGTACCTGGCCTTGGACAAAGGACTAGTGACCAAGAATACTCCAACTTCAGAATTCGAAGGCCGAATTCAAGTAACTTCTGACCAGCAGATTGGGGAGGGCTATGGGGTCACCTTGCAGCTGTCTCTGCTGGGACTGGAGGACACAGATGTGTATTACTGCAGCTGGAAATACTTCAATTTAGAGACGACGTCGCGTGAAACCCTGGCCAGCATTGGCACCATTATTATTGTCAGAGGTGAAAAGAACATTTGAGTTCAAACATGCACACACTGCACATTCATATAAAAAAATAAAGGCTTTAAAGCCGCAGTTGGTAATTTTGAGCAAATCTGATAAAATGTTATTTTTATAAAGCTGTCCCTATATCCTCACAGTAGTGCATGAGACAGATAATCTGTGAAAAAATCATGTTCCTTTGCCTCTTCCTAGTGCTCCTAATGGCATTTGCAAGACCTCAACGTGCCCGAGGGAAAACAACCAATCCGAGCCGAGCAGTCTCTACAGCAGCTGTCAATCACTGCTCGCGAAACTCACAAACTCCAATCAAACAGTCAAACTAGGCAGCGCTGATCAATTTCTCTCAAATGTTTTCAGAAACATCTTGTAGTGTACTGTTTAGCTGTAAAATGAGAAAGTTTGTGACCCATCCGCCATGTTGAAAACAGTCGAGCCAAAACCAAGCACCGCCCACCGGCCGGAACAAACTTTCTCATTTTGCAGCTAAACAGTGCACTACAAGATGTTTCTGAAAACATTTGAGGAGAGAAATAGGCATTACAGTTACAGAATATTGATTCATATTTGATCAGCGCTGCCTAGTTTGATCGTTGATCAGAGTTTGTGAGTTTTGCGAGCAGTGATTGACAGCTGCTGTAGAGACTGCTTGGCTCTGATTGGTTGTTTTCCCTTGGGCGCAGTGAAATCTTGCTAATGCCATAGAGAGGCGAAGTCCCTCCCCTTTCTGGTGGACCCCATGGGACCTTATTTGGGAAAAAACAACATGTACGGGAGTCAACGGAGCGAGACAGATATTTTTTTGATCCTGTTTGATTTGCGCCATGAATCACACATATGATGTTTGTCAATTGAAAACATAATTTTGCAAGATTTTTTTCAAAGATTACCTATCTCATGCACTACCGTCAGGATATTATGACCGTTTTATAAAAATACCTTTATCACATTTGCTCAAAGTAACCGACTGCAGCTTTAACAAAGTTTTTTGTCCTTGTTTTAACTGTCTTCTTCCTCACAGAGAGAGATCCCCAGGAACACTGCAGGGACCGCATTTTGGATCTCATCCTGGTTGCCTTGAGCGTCACAGCATTCACTGTCACATTGCTCCTCCTCATCGGGGCACTGATTGTGAGAGGCAGACGAGTAAGTACTACTACTGTAAGCAGATGGATCTGCTCTCATAATCATGCAAAGGCAAGGCCACGGTGTTCCAGTCAATATGTTTTCTTTGTGTTTCTACAGTTTAAAAAGAACTTCCGACCAGCCAGAGCTGTGAAACCACCCAGACCTAACAGGCCTCAGCATGTCTGTCCTCAGCATGGAGATCAACATTACCCCTACTTAATCACATCTACAAATCCCTTGGATTTCAGGGGCATTCTGTAATGTTAAGAATCAATGCGTTGATGATGATAAGAGATGATTAATTGGAGCAGCTATTGTCAACTATACAGTAAATGTATCGCACAAAGGGTTTGTAACAGATGATTGAGATATCTTTTGAGTCAGCGGCTCGCCTTCGTGCTCAACCCAGGAAAGGTGTATGACGCCTCGCTCCGCTTTCCATTTCCTTTTCTATACAAATTTGTGTTTTGTTTGCAGAAAAGTGATCGAGCTACCACATCCTGGCTGATGCGAGGTGTACAGGTGCGAGGCGTGTGAACAGTGTTGGTGAAGAAAAACTGCAGAGCAAGCATTTTTGTTATTCTGTATGGGCTTGATCTGTTGACATATGCAGCATGTTTATTCTAGGTGTTTCCTTTGTGTCTCATAAATAGAGTTTCAACTTTGAAACAAATGTGACCCACAGTTTTCTGTTCTGTCCGAATTGATAAGTACATGAATAAATCTGAACTTTTTCAATTTTGCTGTATCTTTGAAGATTCTTAAAATGCACAACATCCTGATGCAAAGAAAATCCACCTCAAAATGGCATTTACATTATATTTCTTAGTATTGCAACATTCAGGATTCATGTCTTGATGCTCTGATTTCTATCTTTGAGCGACTATTTACTTTCAACGGTAGGATACAATGCAGTTGTTGTCAAATAGGCTGGATTATCACATGACAAATAAATTCACACAAACATAGGAAGATACTTATTTGGTACTATATCTATAATATGATGATAATAATATCAGAGTTTGTTAAACAATTGGAATAAATTTGAAATGTCTAAATACTAATAAATAAATAATAATAATAATAATAATATTAATAATTATAATAAAAGTGTTACATATATATATAAAAATGTCATGCTACTTTTTTTGGTTTATTTACAGAAGAACTTATCAAAACATTTTGAAAAAGATATCATGCTAACAAAGATTGAGATATTATTCACTTTTAACAATCCATGTTTTTCAGCAGATGACATTTACACAATTAATTTGATTAATATCTTATAAAAATAAAAAAATACATAAAATGATATGGCTTAAAAGATTTTTTTTCAATACTATATTTATTGTTTTTTTGTTCATTTTGAAACAACAGATCAAACATTCACAAACGTCCCCAATAATAACATTCTCGGTACAAAGAAACTTAACAAACCTAATATTAATATAAAATAAGCCAGTATAGATACAGGAAAAACATATAATATACAAAAAATAGATCAATAAATGAAAAGAATATCAAGAAGTCAAAAAAATTAAATTAAGAAAATTAAATTAAAAAGAATAAAATGAAATCTATTTATATACATATATATACTGTATACATATATACATACATACACATATAAGCACACACAGTATATACACCGAATCTCCTTCTTTTATACTTTTAAAGATACTGATTTTAAAACTTAAAACTCAAAAATTCTAAATTGACAAAAACTATTATTATTATTATTATTATTATTATTATTATTATTAATAATATCATTATTATTATTATTATTATTATTATTATTAATATTATCATTATTATTATTATTATTATTATTTATTATTATTTAGACATTTCAAATTTATTCCAATTGTTTAACAAACTCCGATTGTTTTTTTCTTTTTTCTTTTTATTCATCTTTTCCTTTCCTTACATTATATTTGTTGTATAAATTATTTTATTTTTATATTATTTTATACTTTGAAATATATTTGTGATGAATTATTTGTAAAAAAAAAAAAAAGAAGGAATCTGAAAATATTTATGTAACTATTGTATTGAACTTTCGACATAAAGTATGGAAAACAGGTGAATAACTTTAAATAATTACACTAAAACAAAGCTTTTTTAGTACTGCAAGCTGTCAGTCAATGGTAGTTTCCTTAGAGGAAAAGAGCTAATTAATGTATCTAGAAGTGTCATCCACTATGCACATGGATTATTATACACATTCATGAGTCTACCTGCACTGGAACGGTACAGTGTTCCTGTGGAACTTACGCACTGAATTGTCGGTGTTCCACGGACTGTTGAGGGTGTAACACAAGGTGCAGCATTGAAAACAGTCTGTTTTGATGATAACATTGTAGCTCTGTGATAAAGTTCATATTAGTAAAATAAAGAAACGCGGTAATAAACGTGTTTCACCTTGGCTTCTGCCCACAGTCCTGCTGACTGTCTGACTGTCTGTCTGTCTGTCCACTAACAGAGCTGAGAGTTCAGAGGCATTGATGTGGAGCCGGCTGCCAAACCCCAGCAGAGCTACACAGAGGGTTTAACTGTTTCTTGGTTTAAAGTCAGACAGCGTGCAGAAGAAGATGAGTTTACATAAAATGCTGTTTTCCCGGTTGAAGTTGTGGACTTCGGGCAGAAGTAGATGGATATGTGGACTTCATGAAGGTGAGGCACTTTGAAACCACTTGTGTGTTAACCAGCTCTATTCACTGCTTCATGTGTTCACTACATTAGCATGGTCCGTGTATGGAGGCATCACGCGCCAAACCCAATACAAATTTGAGTCAATTATTATTTGTCTAAGATGCCTTTCGACAAAAGCTACATATTTACCTTAAAATATGCGACAGCTTTAACAAAGTGACTTCACTCAGCAATTCGGCGTGTATCCAATGTACCAAGCAGCACAGTCAAATATCATATTGTACAACTTTATAGTTGACTTTTCACTGACACAGTGCTGGACAGTAGTAACAGTTATGAATAGTTGTATCCTTTTCCCCTGGCTGTCTGTGAACTGCTCATGAACTTGCCAGGGGAATTGTATTACATTGCCCAAAATAGGTGTTTTACTACAAGTTCAGTATGTGATTAAAAAAAAAAATATTTTTATAAAACTATATCCTGACAGCAGTGCATGAGACAGATAATCTGAAAAAAAATCATGTTCCTCTGTGTCCTCCGGTGCTCCTGATGGCATCTGCAAGATTTCACAGACCGGAGGAAAACAAGCAGTCAGAGCTGATCTGGAGTCTTGCAGTCTCTGAGCAGCTGTCAATCACTCACAAACTCCGATCAAACGGTCAAACTAGGCAGCGCTGATCAAATATGAATCAATATTCTGTTACTGTAATGCCTATTTCTCTCCTCAGATGTTTTCAGAATCATCTTGTAGTGTACTGTTTAAATGTAAAATGAGAAAGTTTGTGACCCGGCAGCCATGTTGAGATCAGTTGAGGAAATAACAAGCACCGCCCACCAGCCGGAGCAAACTTTTTAATTGAAAAGATAAATGCAAAGATGGAAAGATCTTGTCGTTGTATTGGTTGTGTATTGGTTGTGTATTGGTTGTGTATTGGTTGTCATTCTATCATGAAGGCAAGGGGGTGAAATTTGACCCTGAAGTGACGATGCTCCATGTATTTGGTTTTTGCATTTTTCTCAGGTTAAAAGCTTTTAAAAACAAAAAAGGGGGAGAAAACACGTCCGTGATCTTCTGACATCTGATCTAATCAGCTCGAAGACACCTTGGAAATCATCAAGACTCATAAAATCAGTTTTCTGCAACGTTTCGGAATATTTAGTGCCTATTGCGCGGCCATTTTGAAAAGTGACTGCCATTGCCCAGAGGGGCCAAATTTGCAGTGCCCTGATACCTACTGTATATCTTTGCATAACATATAAACCTGCATCCGTGCCAGATGTGTTGCTTTTATCGCAAAATGCACAATTGTTGTGAATATTTCAGCTCAGCTGTCCCACTAAAAGAGGGTTTGTTGTACATCTCTGCTTCCCCCCCTCTACTGATTCTGCAGGTAGAAATGGACGTGGAATTGCATCTTTATCCTCTTGCGGCCCAAAGGTGTGCATTGTTGGGGGAGGGCCAGCAGGTTTCTACACGGCACAGCATTTGATCAAGGTATTTCCTGTTTTTGGTGATGTTAGAGAATATAGGCATTAGTAGGAGTGGGCAATATCGATAAAACCTTCTGTCACAGTATCATTTCATATTGTCGAAAATAAGAAACTGACACCTGAAAAATCAAGGTACTTCAATATGTCATTGCACACATTTTATAAAAATCCAATATTGCCACGATAAAGCTCACCTGCTCACAGATTTGAAACATTGTCAGTGACCTAATACACCCAAATATATTAAAGGGCTGGTCCATTATTATTTTTTTTTTTTGTCTAAGTACGTATGTTTTAGCGTCAAAATGCTATTTTCCCGAGCCCTTCTGAAAACTTTTTCCCACGTGACCTGACGTAGGTTTCTGCACGATGGTGCTGCTACATGAACATTATACTGTATATTAGGGATGTCACGAGAACCGATACTTCGGTACCAAGGCGATGCCAAAATTTAAAAAACGTGACGGTACTTTTTTTCTACAGTACCGAAGGTACCGTACGATGCCTGGAATGGTCGTTGGTAGTGAGGTGACAGTGAGGAAATTTTTCCCACCGGTTAATAAACTTGTGACAACACCGGTGTTACCGATTACACCGGACATTTTACAAGAAAAGATGACGGTCAACATGTGCAGAGCGCTGACTCTGATCTTTACTGTCGGGTGGCAGTGTGTCTGACCTCTCTGGTAGAGCTTTTGCTGCGGGGCTCCGCTGGGGGGGTCTACCTGGCGCCGCTGCTCCGTGCACACCGGCTGTGACGGCTCCTTCCACCTCGCGGCGATTACCTCATTAATGTTATGGTTCCCTTATAGCATTGAGATTAAACGTGAAATATTGCCAAATAGGTGCGTTTGCTTTTCGCTTCAACAATAAACCCTCTGCCTCCTACTCCTACTACTCTGAGCTGACGGACCAGATGCATTCATGGTCAGTATGTAGCGTCCGTCGTCTCACTATCGATTGATAACATGCCGCTGATACGCCAAAATGAACAAAATGGGTCAATTATTTTTATTTATTACTTAAAGGCTACATGCCTCTTTTTTTTATAATGTTCAAATGTTTTTAATAAAAGAGTACGTGTTGAATTACATGGGATTTATTGTTGTTGGTTTTTTTTACCGTGGTATCGAGAATCGTGGAAATTTACTGTTATTGGTATCGACTACTAGATTTCTGGTATCGTGACATCCCTACTGTATATACATCCTTATAGTCAGTGTATTACAGACAGTAACTTAGATGGTGGTCAGCATGCTCCCAGTTTGGAGAGTCAGGCAGGAGTACCGGCACGGAAGATAAGCAATGTACTGCTGTAGACGCCACGTTAGTTCGGATCCGAAAGTCACAAAATAACACAAACTACGTAACCGATGGATGCAGCGGTAGACCAGCAACTCCAGTGTTCTGCGAGGTGAAATTACTGTTTTTGTGAATGTAGTCTGGTGGCTTTGAAGAGAGCGATAACAAAGAATGTATATTGCTAAGAAGTGAAAGTCAACTGTTGGTTCCATTGCAACGTCAGCCCTCAGCAACAAAGCTACGCGTCCGCCATTTTGGACTGAATGCTACATACAGCTAGCAGGAAGCTGCCAGAACCGGATATGTCATATAAGCGTGCAGGGCGGCGCAGTCCTGTGTGGGTCTGATGCACGTTCATTATGCCGAGGAAAATAAATCTGGATTCAGTTATTAGTTAATTTTACAACTTTTAGGACATAATGTTTAAATGAGGGCTGTTTAAGTGATCGAACTGGGAAGTTGATTTACCTAAAAAAAAAGAATATCCTCTGATTTACAGACGTCTCTTTATACAGCCATGGCTATGGACTCATTGGCGTTTACAGTCCAAAATGGCGGCAGCGCCACCACAGTGACATCTAGTGGCTTTTGTCAGAAAGCACCGGCGTTTTGCCTCTTTGCTTCTCTACTCTTTACGCTCCGTATGTAGATATAAACGGCTCATTCTAAGGTAACAAAAACTCACGATTCTTATAATCAGGTGATTATACACAAAAGAAAACATACTTAATTATATCATATTCCATTTCTGCCAAAAGATCCCCCCTAAATGCTGCACACTGACTGCTCCTTTAAATCCTGTAACATCACCTAAAGGGTCATGGTCTTATAGGGAGACGTCTTTCCACACATTGCATATTTCCAACAACTCTAATGAAAAGGATTCTGTTTTACATGTTGTGTCTCTCCGTCCTTTTGTCCTCCCAGGCCCGTCAAGATGTTGAGGTGGACATTTACGAGCGGCTGCCCGTCCCCTTCGGCCTGGTCAGGTTCGGAGTGGCCCCTGACCATCCTGAAGTCAAGGTCCTTGATGCTAAATAGATGTGTTACAGAACAGACACTATTTGGGTATTTACAGTATAAGAACAAGGCTCTCAGCAGGTTTTGAAGTAGCCCACAGGCTGCAGGCTTTGTGGTACACTGTAATGCAGGGAGACCTACAAAGAAAGTAAGAATGTCCTCATAGTGATGACGGTTAGTTTGTCCTCTGTGGTCGTGAGCTGTGGTTGTGAGCTGTGGGGATTTCTACTCTCGGTTCCAGGTGTGTCTGTTACAATAGTTGGACAAAAAGAAAATACCTCAAACAAACCTGTTTACTTATATCTTCTTAACAATGCATGATGAAGGATTAGTTTCACTCTTTCAAGGCGGTTTCACCCTGACAACCGTCAGAAAACCGTCAGTGAAAACTCCCTGGCACGTATTATGGAAAATAAACAAACAGCCACTTAATAATGTAGAGAAAGAATGTGCTTAGTGAAGGTGAAGTGTCTGATGCAATGCAATGTTAGTTCAGCTCAGAAGATTCCCACATTAACAGTAGCCCCCAGGCATTGAAGTGACAATGAAAAACAAAAACAAGCTTGCTGAGGACAGATGACTCGCATGTAAGCATAAAGTGTGTGCCTCCCAGTCTTTAATACTTAAAGGAATAGTTCAACACTTTCTGAAATATGCTTATTTGCTTTTTAGCAAAGCTAGCTAATTCAAATCCTTTAAAGGGACTGTTTGTAACTTCTTACACGTATGAATCATTGCGGGTCGGTGTCCCATGCGCGCTCACGTGTGGCTACGCTGTTCAGACGAGACACCAACACAAACTACACAGAAGCACCAAAACCGCAAAATCTAGTGAAGCCCGTCTGTTAAACAGTGTTGGCTGCGGTCGGAGACCGTAGCTTTGGTCTCCAGGGCCGGAGTCTCTGCTCCTCTGCTCCTCTACCTGCTTGCCTTCACTCACACACCGCGCTCGTTCACACTCTCTCGCTCCACTCTCACGTTATGTGCGCACACTCCACACTGCAGAAGAGTTAGTTTAGCTCTGAGAATATCTAGTGAATGTACAGTGGACGTTTGTGCAGAAATAACTGCTGCAGCTCCTCCAGACCAACAGAGGTTTCCCGTGTCTTGTGAAGTGACGGGGCTCCGCAGAGAGAAACGTTATCGTCTCCAACCAAAACTCCGGTGTCTCTTGTTTACATTTTATTCATTATATTTATTCATGCTCTACCGGTCAATCTTCGTTCCTACTCTCACCTATGGTCATGAGGGCTGAGTCATGACCAAAAGAACTAGATCGCGGGTACAAGCTGCTGAAATGGGTTTCCTCAGGAGGGTGGCTGGCGTCTCCCTTAGAGATAGGGTGAGAAGCTCAGTCATCCGTGAGGGACTTGGAGTAGAGCCGCTGCTTCTTTGAGTTGAAAGGAGCCAGCTGAGGTGGTTCGGGCATCTAGTAAGGATGCCCCCCCCCCCCGGGCGCCTCCCTAGGGAGGTGTTCCAGGCACGACCAGCTGGGAGGAGACCACGGGGAAGACCCAGGACTAGGTGGAGAGTTTATATCTCCACACTGGCCTGGGAACGCCTCGGGATCCCCCAGTCAGAGCTGGTTAATGTGGCCCGGGAAAGGGAAGTTTGGGGTCCCCTGCTGGAGATGTTGCCCCCGCGACCCGACCCCGGATAAGAGGTTGAAGATGGATGGATGGATACTCTGCCTCTCTGTGCTACGTAACGTTACTGCTCCACTGCTCGTTTTAGTCGTTACTGTAAAACCTCACCTCAGTGAGCTCTCCACTTGTTGTAAGTCGGTTTAGTTTATACGTAATTCAGCCCACTACGACAGTCGCGGGGGCAATAGTACACGTAAAAAATGGCAACCACTCTGACTGTCCTGCTATGATGATTTGAATGGGAATGTCCATTCTAATCGTCTTCTATTTCTATGGGTAGACCACAATTATCTTTACATAGCAAATAGTTGTTTGTTATTAATGCTGTGAATTCAGAATTTAGCACCTTTTAAAGTAGCCTCTGCTGCTGCTTCAGCTCATCTGCTGAACTTTTGACTATTTGTGAAATTCAGAAGGAAAAGCTGAGCTCTCACTGTGGAGTCTGTCCTCTCTCACTGCGTTATCTGTCCAAATGCTTTGATCATTCTAACTCCAGAACTTGCCTAAGAATCATCATGTTTTTACGCTTACTTCAGTATCAGAGTAATTAAGTGATAGTCATCTGTAGGTCAATGGATACATTGCAAACAGGAACTGCTAATGGCTAATTCGGCCAATTACTAACGGCTCCAGTTGGTGCAGTTGTCTCGATTTCGTCCAAGGGGGGCCCACAGTGTCCCTGTCTGACAAACAGTTATCCCCAGAAGTCTTTTAATGGTGTCCTCATAACAAACTGGTGCCTGGCCCTCAATCTAATGTTCCCTCATATTATAATATGACACATGAACCTCTAAATCAGTCTTTTTGTTTGAATAATGCTGATCTTTTCTTCCCCTCAGAATGTCATCAACACATTCACACAGACAGCCAAACACTCACGCTGTAGTTTCTATGGGAATGTGAATGTGGGGAAGGACGTGAGCGTGGAAGAGCTGCAGCAAGCCTACCACGCAGTCGTACTGGTGAGAGCATGGAAACACGCCGCTGCGTCTGCTGCCAGCAAAATCACATTTAAATGAGAGTTGTTCTCATGACGTGTGTGTGTGTGCATCGTGTCTTGTATATTTGACTGTAGAGTTACGGGGCAGAGGGAAACAGGAGCATGGGAGTGCCAGGAGAAGACTTGGCCGGTGTTTACTCTGCCAAAGACTTTGTGGGCTGGTACAACGGGCTGCCCAGCTGTCGAGAGGTAATGCCTTATAGACTGTCAACTAGCTGGTGTTTCCAATCAATCACGTGGATGTTGGCATGTGTAAAAAAAGTCAGCTCACAACATCTGGAAGATTATCAGATCTTTTTCCTCTTTTCTACTGTCTGTTCTACTCCTATATATCATCAAATCTCAGTTTCTCTTTATTCTCTTTTCCACTCAGCTGAGTCCTGACCTGAGTTGTGAAACAGCAGTCATTATGGGACAAGGCAACGTTGCATTGGATGTTGCCAGAGTCCTGTTGGCTCCCCTTGACATGTTAAAGGTGAGAAACACACAGCCTTGGTTATTTGAGATAAGAATATAGTGATAAACTAGAATTACCGTCTCGCGGTTGTATGCCTCCACCAAACCAGTCCAGTCGCAGTTTGCATCCATGTCTTTCCAAAATGTCGTCACTTCATCATTTTATCCGATTAGACATTTGTGTGAAATTGTGATCTTGATCTTGGACCGATATCGAGATATCGTGTTCACAAGTATGAGACAGACGTGAGGACACAGTGACCTTTCACTTTGACCACCAGTATCTAATCGGTTCATCATCGAGTCCAAGTGGACGTTATTGCCAAATTTGGAGAAACTCCCACCAGGCGTTCCTGAGATATCACGAGAATGGGATAGACGTGAGGTCAAATTGACCTTTGACTTTGACCACCGAAATCGAATCAGTTCATCATCGAGTCCAAGTGGACGTTTGTGCCAAATTTGAAGAAATTTGCTGAAGGCGTTCCTGAGATATCACAAGAATGGGATGACAAGAAAACGTTATTCTCCGGCCACGGCTGGCGCTGCGGCGGAGGCGTGAAAAGCAAAAAACAACCATACAGCATGATGTATTATGTGTAAAGGTCACTCAAGGTCTACTTACGAGCTTTTTCAGGAACTTACAGCCACATCTCATGGTCTTACTCAGCAGTTGGATATATCTCAGGGGGGAGGGATGATATTCTCTATTAAAAGATTGTGATGTGGGCCTCAAACGTGTCTCCCTAAAGTAAAATATAACATATGTCTGAAGACCCAAAACCTAAAAAAAAATTGAAAAGAAAGAAAGAAAATTGGAAGAAGTGAGGAACACTGACAGGTATCCATGGGTAAATAATAAAGATCCATGACGACATGTCTGCCTTGCACATTTGACCCTCGGACTGTATGTAAAGATGGACGATGCAAAGTGAAGCCAAAAATATCCCGGATACGGGAGCTGCCATCTGGAGATTTTGACGTAATTTTTGAGCCAGAGTCAGCGCAGTAGTGATCGGGCGGTGGAGCCGCGGTATTGTTGTCACCTGCCTACCAGCTCGTCAGCGAGAGAGACGTCATGACTGCCAATCATTACGTCTCACCCCCTTTTTACATATCGTCAATTAACTAATTAAAACCAAACTTATCAGAAAAATGAACACTTGAACATACAGCAGCGTGATAAGAACTACCTAAAATGGCAAAAACCATCTTTGGGAAAAATTTATTTTGCGTGTACTTTGACTTTTTAGTTTGGCCCATGTCCACCAGGAGGAGATCCAGATGTTTTGGCTTCACTTTAAGGCCCAGACACACCAACCCGACATCAAAGAACTAGCGGCGACGAATGCCGCCAGTTGCGTCGCCCCCCGCGCCTTTATCTTGGCCAAAAAGTTGCACTCGAAAACACCGCAAAGACGACAGCCGACGGCCAATTACCACGTACGTTCTGCGCCTGCGTGAGATTGCGGTAGTCTGTATTCGTCATTCAAAAAGGGAAACAGGAAGATCGAGGACTGCGGATATACAAGCCGTTGTTATGATACGTACATGAAATAAAGCGGTGTCTGCCGACCATTTTCACACCACTCTCACTCACCACTTAGCTTCAGTCCAGATGTTCACATCGCTGTGAAAACATCCGTGTATTGGAACAATCAGATGAGATGAAGATGAGAAATGAGAAGAGCCTCCTGCGTGTGTCCTCTTGACTTTACTTGTTTTCTCACATCCGTTTCTCTTCTCGTGCGCTAATTTTTTTAAGCTGACCAGCCAATCAGAGGGATTTTTCTCACCGACGGGCGCCGCTTGCCGATTCAACATGCTGAATCAGCCGAAAAACCTCCGACATGGGCAGACTAGAGCCGACGGAGCGGGACACACCGCAAAAACTAGGAGTTTTTTTCACCGACAGCCCCAAACTGTCCGACGGACGACTGTCGGCTTGGTGTGTCAGGGCCTTTAGTGACACCTCCAATCAACACAATGTTAAAGCTAGGGTTGGTATCTTGAGAAACTAACAAGAGTACGCTAGATTTTAATAAATAACACAGCCCAGTGTTGTCAACTCTTTTCTAATGAAAGTAGCTAGCAGCACTAGCTTCAAAAGTCACTACTAATCTAGCAAGAAAGTCGCCAAGTTGGACTGACAGCCCGTCTCTTCAGGCCTCCGCCCAAAGCCACTCCCCCAAAATGATCATTTACAGTCCTGCGACAGCCACAGATATCTGTGATTTTTTCTCTTTTTTTTGTCAGCGCATTTGATTTATTGATTGCAGTCGGGACTGTAATGAGAATTTCATCAAATATAACCAAAAATGTTTCTGAAATGTTTCTGAACCTGAGCTTTAGTATTTAGTATTTGAGTATTGCAGTGTTTTGTTTGGAATAAAAAGATTGAGCTCCAGTGCTTGTACAGACAAGACAAAGAGTGCTACCTACAAAACCTCCACTTCATCAGAACTTGAAAACAACTTTACAACTCGCTCAGGAGGAAGATGTTGTTGTTGTTGTTGAGGAGACTGAAGTGGAAAAACATCTCCTGTTTTTCTGCAGAAGACTGACATCACCCAAGCGGCTCTGGAAGCTCTGTCAGAGAGCCAGGTCCGCAGGGTACTGATAGTTGGCAGGAGAGGACCCATGCAGGTGGCTTGCACAATCAAGGTGCGTGAGAAAGTTTGTTAGAGAGAAGAATGAATGTGTTACTGATATTAATATTCTTTACTACTTTGCTTTACTACCACTACTCCAACCCCACTCTATCCAAGACACCACAACTCCCTGGTTCAACTTTGACCCACTTCCCTTGCTTAAGCTGTGCACAGTTTCCCTGCAGGAATGAGTCCTGAAACCCGGAAACGAGTCAGCATTTTAGCACTTTCGGTTCCCTCATCTCAAAGTTTTTTTGAATGGGCTTTTGGTAAGAGGCCTGAAATTAAGTCTGTGGTTAACACAAGCTGAAGAGATTTTAATTCAATTCAATTCAATTCAATTTATTTTTATATAGCGTCAAATCACAACAGAAGTTATCTCAAGACGCTTTATTTATATATATATATGGAGCAGGTCTTAGACCGTACTCTATAGTTTAGAGACCCAACAGAAGATCCCACCAAGAGCATTGCAACTCGCTGTGGCCAGGAAAAACTCCCTGTTTAGCGGGTAGAAACCTAGAGCAGAACCGGGCTCTGGGTGGGCGGCCATCTGCCGCGACCAGTTATATAT
>CAKAKR010043437.1:0-33945 GCA_916700685.1 Adelosebastes latens | reverse complement strand
ATATGACATTTAAATAAGCGGTCGGTCAGTGAAATATGCCGAGAAGCGTTAGTAATAACGCTGTCATCGACCACAGCTCTTCAGCGAAGTTAAACTATCGCATCTTGTTTTCGTTGGTGAAGCAGGAAGTGCAGGGGGGAAGCTGGGGAGTGAGACACGCGTCTTATGATGCATTCAAGTCATGACATAAAGCTGGGATATGGCAGAGTCTTACCTTACTAGAAACTACAGCTCAACTGAGAAATATTAAACCATTAGCCTATATGCGTAAAAATGAAACCAGTATTTTTTTTTTCTAAACTTTCTATAAATATCGCAATGATTTCGTGAATTATTTTGGCCATGATTAGGCCCGGACAGTTTCTTTTTTTGTTATAATACTTTATTTCAAAAGTTCAATACAATATACTCGCATGTTCAGATTGTTCATTACAATTCTGCAAAAATATTTTACAGTCAAAAAATAATATAAAAAATAAATTATAAATTATACAACAAATAAACTGTAAGGAAAGGAAAAGATGAATAAAACAAAACAAAAAAAAATTAAAAAAAAAAAAAAAACGAAAAACATTCGGGGTCTGCTAAACAATTAGAATAAATTTGAAATGTCTAAAAAATTTTATAGTTTTAGTCGATTTAGAATTTTTGACTTTTAAGTTTTCAGTCATAGTATAATATGTTCTAATATCAGTATCTTTAAAAATAAAGATTTAAGCCATATAATTGTATGTATATAATATTTTGTTAAGATAATAATGAAATTAATTATGTAAATCTCATCTGCCGAAAAACTTGACTTGATTGTTGACAAGGCCCGGACAGTTTCCACCAGCCTTCACTGAATTTACAGGAAGTCACAGAAAAAAATGACATCCGGTTACATCTGATCTGTAGGCTACTTTCAGTTTTCAGACCATATTCGTATTTATTTATATTTAATGTGCTTGTATCTGGCATTGTATTCTGTCCTTTATTATCTTTATGTCTGCCTTGTAACGCACTTTGTAATGAGCACTCGTTTTGATAAGTCCTTATAAATAACCTTCATTATTATTATTATTATTATTACTATTATTATTATTATTATTATTATTATTATTATCAACCACACAAGATATGTTTGTTAACATATTGAACCTTCATTGCACAACATGACACTAATATCCTACAATCTAGTGTTAAATATTACAATTACACAGAAATGTAGGACTTTCTGCAACACATGGTGTTTGTTGTCAAAACTAGGAGCCAATCAGCTCTTTGATCAGTAAAGATTGCTCAAACCTAGACCAATTGCTTTAACATCCAGCATCTGCAAAATAATGGGGAAAATAGTAAATGAATGGTTGACATATTATATAGAAAGTAAAGGATGTATATCCAAATATAATAGTGGCTTTAGGAGAGGAAGAAATAATATGGATCCAGCTTTAATTAGGTATCAAAGGTCGAATGTATAGTTGGATCAAGGACTTTTTACTAGGAAGATTATTACAGGTAAAAATAGGAAAGAGTAATTCAGGGAAAATTGTTGTTAAAAATTGAACACCTCAAGGTAGCATAGTAAGTACTTTATTATTTTCCATAATGATAAATGATGTATTTAAGGAAATAGGGAATGGGATCGGGTTTTTGCTGTTTGCAGATGACGGGGCAATTTGGAAAAGAGGAAGAAATTTGGAATTCACCGTTAAGGAACTGCAAGAGGGGATTATGAAATTAGAAGAGTGGTCATATAAATGGGGATTTAAATTTTCAGTTGATAAGACAAAGACAATGTTCTTCACAAGGAGAAGAACTGGTAATGAGATAAAGCTAAACATGTATAATCAAGAATTAGAGAGAATGAAACACTTAAAGATTTTAGGGTTATGGTTTGATGAAAGAATGACATGGGTTGTACATATTCAGAACTTAGTGGACAAATGTAAGAAATACAGAATGTAATGAGATGTTCAGTTGGAAGCGAATGGGGGGCAGGTAGAACTGCTTTGAAGGCTATATACATTGGGTTAATTAGATCAACATTAGATTAGGGTTGTGTAGTGTATGGATTAGAAGCACATCTCTCAAAAAGTTAGATACCATACATTACCAGGCTCTGAGATTATGTACAGGTGCATTTAAAACAACCCCAATAGCAGCACTACAGGTGGAAATAGGAGAAATGCCATTAGAAATATAGCTATCACTGAATTATACTGGGTTAATTTACAGATCATCCAACACAAGACCCTTTAAGACCTTGTTGGGAGGAGGAAAGGAGGGAAACAAAAAGCTTTGGATGGTCAGTGATTCAGAAAGCAACAGAACTTGAAATAGCTAAACATTAGTCCAACAGCACCATTACCAGCAATACCACCTTGGATACTTCCTGATGCCCCAGTAGATTTCACATTATTAGAAAAGAAGAACAAGGATATGAGGTTTATTGTCAATTCACATACTATACAGGCATATATTGATAGTTACCACAGTTACATTCAGATCTACACAGATGCATCAAAGAGTTTAGTTCATAAAACAGGAGTCACAATTATTGTTCCAGATTTACATCACAAAGTAGGGAAAAGTATCAGTGAGGATTTATCAGTTTACACAGGAGAAATGCTTGCAATATTGTTAGCAGTGCTTTGGACAGAGGAGACCAGGCCACTGAGAGAAGAAGCAATGTGAGGAAGGGAGTAAAGGACAATGGTTCTATAGCGTTCAAAGGAAAGAGATGAGACAATCATATCAAGACTTAGATTTGGACACACTGGACTAAACAGTAGCTACTCTATTCAAAATAAGCCAACATAATACAAGTAGATGTGATTATGGTGGAGCATGTTGTATTGAATTTTCAGAGATATGAGGAAAAAAGAAGGCCTTTGATTCAAGGCCTCACAGAGATAAAAGTGCAGTTTGATCTAATAGATATTCTACAAAAGAACTCACAAAATGAGTGTTATAGATTACTATTTCACTGTCTTAGACAATCTAGTATGATTGAAAAGATATGAGTTTTTTTTTCTTTTATTTAATCTTATTTTATTTATTTTAATTTATTTTATTTTATTTTATTTTATTTTATTTTATTTTATTTTATTTTGTTATTGTTTTTTGTTTTTGTTTTTGTTATTGTTTGTTTTTTATTTTATTTTATTTTATTTTATTTATTTTATTTTATTTTATTTTATTTTATTTTATTTTATTTTATTTTATTTTATTTATTGTAAATACTGGCCAGTCTGATCCACACTCCATACCAGTTGGTGGCGGTAACGCACTAAATCGTTGTTTGTCAACAGCCAACAAACCTCAAAACAGAAGAAAAGAAGAAGAAGAAGAAGAAGAAAAAGAAGAAGAACAAGAACAAGAACAAGGCCTATGGAAGGAGGCTAGGAAACGGGCGGACATGTGTCCGGGGGTATTACGCATGCGCAGTGTAACTGGAGCTGCGGTCATGCGTTGCGATTGGCTCAATTTCGGAGAGTGCAGAGCAGATCTTACTGCGCATGTGTCGTACCCCGGCGATATGATGCATTGATGACGCGTGTACTAGCCTCCTTCAATAGGCCTTGACAACCGGCGGGCTGCATTTCACAGAGAGGCGAGGGTGGGAGACTCGCTGTACATGAAGGGATATGTAATTTAATCTCTATCAGGCAGACAGCGGGAGCTAGTGAGGGAGTTGTACCACAGTTGACAAGAAACAAGGCGTCAGTACAGCAACTATATAAACATGTTAACGTGGTGCAGCGGTTCAGTTTCGGAGCGTACCCCCCTTTTCTTTTACTCAGTTAGACCCTCCCTGTTGGTCCATCCGGCCAATAGCAGCAGCTCATACTCAAATCCTTCTTGTGCCGCTAAAATCAAACTCGCGCCAAGTGTTGCCCTGTCAAGCTGCATGTGTTTGTGGATTAAAGTAACAGCAGAGAAGTAAGTTTTAATTCGGCATTCATTGATTCATTTGACGTTATATTGCTTTTGCGTGTTGTTCCGGTCAGTTTGTGTGTCATCTTTGACTTATCGCCGTCTACTAGGCTCAATATACGTCGAGATTACTGTATTACCAACTTCATATGTAATGTTGACTTGCTTATTAACAAACACACACACACCACTTGTAACATCATTCGATGGCATTTATACTTTTTTGAGGTTTTGTGCTAAATTCGGCGTATATAATGTTCCCCAAACAAGTCTTCAGTTAACGATAAAGTTATCTTAAATCTCATAATATTGTTTGGTGTTGCTTGCTTTAGCTAACGGAACTGTTTCCTAAACCGGACTGTTTTCTAGCTAGCTACGTTAGGCTGGTTGTCTAGGATACGGTCTGAAGGATGTCATCTCCATCTGAGAGCTGCATTGTCAGTGACACAGTTGTCCTAAACAGTCACCTAAACCTAGTCACCCAACCTAAACTGCCATTAAGCAGAAAACAAAGGATCCAGTAGTTATTTGTAAAACGTGATCTTTTGTTGGTTATACAGTAACTTTTGTGGATACTTCACATGTCCCAGGGGATGAGCACAGAAAGCAAACATCTTATTACCAACTTCAACCCAGATAGTGGTTCAGATGAGATATCTTTGGTGTTGTTTGAAGAAGTCTTTATAGATATTTAAATCAATATCCTCCTCACAAACACTAACCATACACTTCCATGCAACATACACACACACACACTTGTCTTTTTTGATATATTTACTGTATTGTTATTGTTGTTATTATATATATCTTGTCCTTATTGTTTTGTTATCACTATTATGTAGTCATATTATTTCTTTATATTAATCTTGTCTCTAGGTGGAGGCTTCAGATAAGCCCAGTGGGTTTTTTGCCTCTTCCTGCACACTATATTATTCATTTATTTTTTTGTTATGTTGTATAGTCTTAAATTGAGCGAAACAAATAAACAAACAATATAAAAATAGATATATTCACATTAGGGGTTAAGGTGACCATGAACTACAACATCTCTGGTTCTGTTCCAGCCCAGTTCTTCATCTCTCTCCCCCTTTATTTCCTCTCATCTCTCCACTGTGTCAATCTAATAATAAAGGCATAAATAAAGTGTCCCCAGAAATATATTAAAAAAGAGAAAGCCATAAGTTTGCCTTTTCCTGCCTGAGATTCCCTGGCAGAGAGTCCCACAGCTGAGGGGCTGGACAGCAAAGGCTCAGTCACCCGAGGGCCTAGATGGCAAGCATAAAAAAAAAAAGAAATCTACAATGTCATGCAGCTCTTTCGTGTTGTGGATATGCTTTTCCTCATCGAAAGTGTGAGCAGTTGTTTTTAATCAGTTTTTTCCTGACTCTTTTGCAGCTTCACAGTCGGTGTGGCTCAAATCAGCAGCTAAAAATGGGAATCTCTGGACTGCTGCAGTTCATCAAAGATGCTTCAGAGCCCATCAACGTGAAAAAATACAAAGGCCAGACTGTGGCTGTGGACACATACTGTTGGTTACATAAAGGAGCATTTGCATGTGCTGAGAAGCTCGCTAAAGGAGAACCAACTGATCAGTATGTATTTCTATCATTAGCTAAATGAAAAGGAAAATGTGTTCAGAAGAATGTGAATATTTCCTTTGTAATTGTTAGTGGGGCTCACTTTTTGCTATAGGGTCCAAGCATATAGTTGACGCGTGCTTCAATTACACTCTGTAGTGCATGTTCTATAACAATATGTTAAACATACTATACAAGCATGATAAGCTTAGTAAGCGCAGCAAGGACAGTAAGCGGGTTAAGCACGGTCAAAGACGAGTGTGGTCTCAAGGTTTCATTGCTTCACAGGCAGCATATTATATCTTTTAACCAATCGGCTGACTGCAGTCGTTTATTGTCCTAATTAAGAATATTGTAATGAAACTATGGAACTGCTTATCCTTAGCAAACAAGTACAGCAAAACAGAAATAATTTACAACTACTACTTCTCTATCGTATAAATGTCTCTAACCACAATCTTGCAATATGGATTGAATGTCCACAACTGATATTGGCATTTTAATTTTTCCAATCCTAGGTATGTGTGGTACTGCATGAAATTTGTGGAAATGCTGTTGACCTTCGGTGTCAAACCAATTCTGGTGTTTGATGGACGAAATCTGCCTTCAAAACGAGAAGTGGAAAAGGCTCGCAGGGAGTGAGTATTTACCTTGATCAAGTATGAGTGTATGAATGCACGACACATGCATATCTTGGACAGCCTATCATCTACGACCTCACAAGTCCTCAGTCTGCACCTCTATCAGCTGTCGCAAACTGAAACTGTAAACGCAAGTCAAATTGATTACCAAAGCATTGATCACAGAGCGTGGCACATTTCATTTAACAGTCATAAACCTACAGTAAAAGTTTGAGCTGCCTCACATTAAAATGAGCCTTTTTCCTTTAGGAGGTTCTGTGCAAAACTATCCACCACCTTCCAGTACTTTGCACTGGGGATGCACCGATTTATCGGTCGAGCATCGGTATCGGCCGATATTCGCCTTATTGACTGCCATCAGCCTATCGGCCAATAAGATGACATTCGCTGATGAAAGTGGCTGATCTGTTGTGTTGCATCAACTTTGCGTCGGCTACATGTTGTTATTTGCGGTCGGTCTCGGACAACAGTAACCAGCTGCTGATTCGTAGAAAAAGCCGCTGACTAGACATGACTCTGGCATGATGGGGGGTGCCGTGCGCACGTGTGGTTTGTTTACAAATAAAAGTGAAAGGAAAAAGTCAGCCGTGTGGGAGTACTACACTCTCTCAGAGAAAGATCGGCAACAAGAACAAGAGAATGAAACATTAAGCAGTAAAACAATGACTTAAAAGACAAGGCAGCTATATTTGTATAGCACATTTCAGCAACAGGGCAATTCAAAGTGCTTTACACAAACATTCAAGATCATTGCGACAAAGTGCAAAAGAACATTAAGACATAATTAAAACAGTCATAAAGATCAGAAAATAAAAACAAGCTAGAATAAAATCTAAAATAGAGTATAACACACAAGTAAAAGTTATAGTGCAGTATAAGATAATTATTTGGTTTAATAAAAGGCAGCAGCAAACAGGAAAGTTTGAAGCTTTGATTTAAAAGAACGAAGAATTTGAGTATATAATGTAATGTAAAAAATAATTGACAGATTAATCAAATATAATTGTTAGTTGCTACCCTCGATCAGATATGTTAAGAAGTTGGTGAAGATCCAGTGATAACCTGTCAATAATACTAAGTTTGGAAAGGAGATATAGTAGATAGGAATTGCACCATCACTCACACAGAAACAAACTCCACAGAGCATCCTGAATGAAGAAACAAATGTGACCATAACGGAAAATGGAGCTACATTATTATCCAGAGTTTCTGACAAGAACTGATGGCCTGTGCCAAACACCACAGTGTAATAGTGTTTTCATACCTGGTAACAAACACGCTCAGACAAAGCTTGGTTTATTTGAAAGACTGCATTCCAAAAGAGCAACAGAGCAACATTGTTCATATGTGAAGGTGCAGAGAGGAGTGTACAGACCTGTTGACAGATGAGACCAAACAACCCCTCCACAAACAAATACTGTAACGCCAAGGACCAAAAGACATCCGAAACCTTATTGTTATTGTCCTAAAAATCTGCTAGCAGGCCCAGCCGCTGTTCTGTCTTTCAGAGGTTGTAACGGGCTCAGGTTTAAAGCTAGACTGAAAATACTGGTATCATACTGGTACCAAGTACACTTATGAACCACCCTACGCTCAAACATGGTGTTTGTTATGGCCAATCCATGACTAACACAGAAGTCCAACAACGGAACACCCCTCGGGTTCAGATCAGGCAGGCCGTTCCTCCCAATCACCCCCTCCAGGTTTCTCCATCGTCACCCACGTGAGCGTTGAAGTCCCCCAGGAGGACTATAGAGTCCCCAGTCGGCGCCCTTTCCAGGAGGCCAGTCAGAGACTCCAAGAAGGCTGCGTACTCTGAGCTGCCGTTTGGTGCATAAGCACAAACGACAGTCAGAGACTTCCTCTCAGCGGCTCGCAGCCGCAGAGGCGACCCTCTCGTTCTCCGGTTGAGAACTCCAACACAGCAGCACGGTATCATCAAGGGGTCTTTGAACTGCTCTTGGTCTGGCCCCTCCCCTGGGACCACTTTGCCTTGGGAGACCCTACCAGGAGCTAATGCCCCCGACATCACAGCTCCCAGGGTCACCGGGGCACACAAACCCCTCCACCACGTTAAGGTGGCGATTCATTGGAGGGGCTCATGAAACTAGAGACCTAGGGCATTCAGAGGATGGATGGCTTTCCTAGCTAGATTGACAATAAGAGGGGGTTTCTGAGCAGATTACACAACAGAAGTGCTCGCCATCAAATCACAGACACATTTTGGAGGGATTATTGATCATTTTTTTCAACTCTCCAGTGGTAGAAAATGGTTAAATTTAGCACCCAGCTTTCAGATTATGTACATCACTTCTATGTGACATAAACTGTTGACTTTTTAATCTACCCTTCAACATCCCCCACCCCTACCCCTTTAAAAAAGAGGACGGAATGGTAAGGAAGCTGAGCTCCATCAGTGGCTGTCCTACTTTTCTCTTTGCTGCTAACAGTGGTGTTACACAATCACTCTTTTTGTAGGTTTATATCATTGTCCAGAAATGTAACCTTCAGTTTTAGGACAAATCGTCTTTCTCTAGTTCTCATTTTGTTTAGAAATTCTCCCAGTGCAAAGTGTTCCATTACCAAGTCTGTTTCATTCATGTACCTTTCAGGCGCAGAGAAGGCAACCTTCAGAAAGGCCGACAGCTACTACGTGAAGGCAAACTGTCCGAGGCCAGAGACTGTTTTACCCGCTGTGTTAACATCACCCCAGCCATGGCTCATAAGCTTATTAAGGTAAAGACTTCTTATCTCCTGCCAGGCGGAAGTAAATTATGAGTGCCTTTTAGGGGTGTAACGATTCATCTACTACATCGATGTATCGATTTATATTCCTACGCTCTAACTACATCGATAGGTACTCGGCAAGTTGTCCTTCACAGGAGACTTATATCGATATAAAATTGATTTGAAACGCAAAAATCGATTGCATCGATACTAAGGTGTTGCACCTTGTATTTAAGGCCGACAAACGTTATATGAAAGTGTTTTTTAGCACTTTTATTAGTAAATAAATGTTACCCGGTTCACTCCCTGTGTATAACGTCATCGATATGCGCCAGCTTGCCACTTTGGCCGGCTCTGCAGCGCAAGCGTGCATGCAGTTGAACGTGGGTACCCATAGAACCCATTTTCATTCACATATCTTGAGGTCAGAGGTCAAGGGACCCCTTTGAAAATGGCCATGCCAGTTTTTCCTCGGCAAAATTTAGCCTAAATTTGGAGCGTTACTAAGCCTCCTTCCCAACAATATAACATGACCTGGTTGGTACCAATGGATTCATAGATTCATATTATATCTATATCTCCAAACTGAACCTGCTACAGCCTCTGAAAGACAGTTAAGTTGGTCGGGATCGCCCACGATTCCAGGGGGTCTTGGGGTTCATTTGGCCGTATGGACCCCACAGATACATGCTTTGCTTTCTTTGTTTTCTTTGTGTTACTTTATTTTATTCTTTGTGGTTACATCCAGCAATGTTGAATGTTGATGATGTTATGTAGGAAATGTTTTTTGTGTTGTTTTTTTAAACCAGGCTGCAAGGGTGAGAGGAGTGGACTGTGTTGTGGCTCCATATGAAGCTGATGCTCAGTTAGCTTACCTCACTAAATCTGGTTTGGCCCAGGCTGTCATCACAGAGGACTCGGACCTGCTGGCATTCGGCTGCAAAAAGGTATTGAGTACATAGACCCAGGGGATGCATTTCCAGCTGCATATGTCCAGTATGTAAAATACACAGAGGATTGAAGCTGGTTTAAAATCCATCTGGAACTGTTGTCATAGCAACAAGTCCTTAAAGCCCCCCTCCGGTGTATTTTGGCATTTCTATGACATTTCATATTTATTTGAGTGACTAAGTTGATTAGACACACTGTTTGACAAAAACAAATTGACAAATAACTTAATTTTGTGCTCAAAGTGACAAAAGGAAGTTTGTTGCTAAAATGGGAATATGACGTATGACTATAGTAGCAGGTCAAAGGTCATCCTCCAAGCTTGCGCAGGTGCACTCATGCTTGTTTGAGTCTGAGCAGCAGCAAACTGATAAATCTGTTTATCCGTCAGTTTGTCTTTCTAGTTAGTTAGCTACTTAGGTGTAGTTAGTTAGACCAACTTTTTGCATTAACTAACTGAGGGGTTTCATTTTTTTTTTTTTTTTCTTCCACCTTAGTTTAGTGTGTTTATTTTCACAATGGCATTGGTGTGTGCTGAGAACGGGTACAATCAATGTAGTGGATTACACAAAATAACACACTGACTGTCTCTCTCACTCGCTCTCTTCTTTACCGTCTCCTCCTCCTGGAGATTAATTAACGTACAGCAGCCAATGCCGTTTTGGAGGTTACACCGGGGAGCGCACAACTTTCAGCTCAACGGAAAACCAAGAAAAGTCCTGTTAGAGAAATAAACGAATCACAGTGCCGCTCGGTGCGGTGTCGGTGCTGGAGCTGAGACGAGAGCGGCCGGTGCTGGTGGACGGTGCACCTCCAAAACGTGCCGAAACTGCATTTCAAACGGTGGACATCAGCAACATATCTATCTGTCCTCGGTGCGCTGTGGCCGGTGGAGTTGGGGCTCTGATAAACAAAATTTATAATTTCATCTAAACTGGGAAAAATGATGCAATCTGGTTGCCGTGGTGATGAATTGCGTCTGACTATTAACCACACCCCCATTCTCTGTTTGAGAAAGGACTTTAACCAAAAAACAGGAAGTAAAACTGGCTGAAAGGGGGCTTTAAGCACAAACCTGCTAAATTGCAGCTTATTGGCAATCGGCTATATCGTGACCCAGATGTTTTACTGTGAACCACATACATAAAGTCATTTTCAAATACAAATGGCTCTCTTAGGTTCATAATGAAAGAATGTTGATATAAATTATGGTTTTAGAAGAGAACATACAACTGCAGTTATCAGAATAACATTTTCATAATGGTAACTTACCTATACAGTACGCATACATGATAAAACTGAATCAAATTTAAATTGATAAAATAAAAATGATTAAAAGGAAACCAAACCAAATTCAAACAAAGGCATAACAACTCAACAACAAGGCTCTGACTGTTAAAACACCAATGAAGCCAGAATATGGCATTTCATTTGACTTTAAAATGGGAATGTGCTGAAAATTGTTCATGCAATTTTTAAAGCTGATTTTAAGGGATATTATTGAGGTTTAATTTTCATAACAGGCTTATGATTATCACTTAAAAGTGTCTTGCTAATCTATGGGGAGAACTTCACACATCATGCTCGAACATCACATGTAGTCAGACCACATTCACTGGTAATATATCTAACTGTTTAAAGGTGATCAAAGTGTGGAAACAATGTAGAACAAAATGACACCAGTAACAATGCAAGAACACGCATAAAGATTCTTATTGACGGTCCTCGGCTCACTTACCTAATGTAACCGCAATCACATGATCAGCACTCCAATCGTATGAATGAACTCTCCACTAATTTTGTCTTTATTTCAAAGTAAGAGCGCACTGCTACCCAAGACATCTTCATCCAGGATTTACAAATCGATCCTCAAACTGCTTTCAACGCACCAAATTAGCTGTATGAGAATAAATAAATCAATTTAGCCTGATGTCAGCTTGTTAGCCTAATTTAGTTAAGCTACATTTAGAGAACAGGGCCCTGACGGTTGTATGGAGAAGGGTTATGTTATTGGCTGTTGTCGTCATTCAAACCAGATACAATTTTGCATGGACGGAGAAGGGTACTAGTGCTTACTTTGTACTTTGTGTGCTTCAGTAAGAAAAACAAGTAAGCTGGCTAGCCAATGAGAGAGAGAAACGACAGAATATATCAGACGAGCGTTAGCCTGTTAAAAAACAACATCAACACAATCAAACACTTCAGTGTTAATCCTGTTTGCAACAAATCACACATAACGTGAGACAAAAGCAAACATATCCTTTAAGAAATGGCCTCATGTAGTACTACCACCGCTCAAACATTGCCACCAACTTCTAAATCAATCCTCTTTCACAATCATGCAGGTGATCCTCAAAATGGACAAGCAGGGCAACGCCCTGGAGATAGACCAAAGCAACATGGGCCGATGTCGCTCTCTGGGGAACGTGTTCACGGAGGAGAAGTTTCGCCACATGTGCATCCTCTCTGGATGCGACTATCTGGCCTCCCTACATGGCATCGGCCTAGGCAAGGCCTGCAAACTGCTGAAACTGGCCAAAGACCCTGATATCCTCAAGGTGAGACCAGATGGTGAGATAGTGAAGTTGGATTATGCATTTTCCAAGGTATTTGAAGATGGGATTCCAAAGGTAGCTCACTTTTTTAAGAGGGATAGATCAACATGGAAACTTAAAGGGACTGTTTGTAAGAATCAGAAATGCTTGTTAACAGCGACACCTGTGGTCGTTAAGTCAACGAAAGTCAGCGTCGGGCTCGCGCTTGCTCGCTCTAAATAGACATGAACGAGCATCGCTCAAAACAGTGAGGCGACACACGTCAGCTAAAACCACAATATCACTCTATATTTCACCTGCTTGGCAGTAATGTTAGCTGACCAGACGAAGGTCTCTCCATGAATCACTGCTGATCCTAGTGTCGGCTTTTCCTGCTTTAGCCTCCTGACCGCGGCCGGAGGGAGACACCGGCACCCGGTCGGAGACGATAACGTATCTCGCTGCGGAGCTCCGTCACTTCACAAGACACGGGAAAACCTCTGTTGGAGTGAGCTGAGTGAAGGCAAGCAGGCAGAGGAGCAGAGTACAGCAGAGACTCCGGCCCTGGAGACCAAAGCTACGGTCTCCCCCGCGTACTACGACCGCGGCCAACACTGTTTAACAGACGGGCTTCACTAGGTATAACTTTGCGGTTTTGGTGCTTCCGTGTAGTTTGTGTTGGAGTCTTGTCTGAACAGCGTAGCCACACGCGAGTGCACAAATGCGAACGCGCATGGGACACCGACCCGAGTGATTTATACGTGTAAGAAGTTACAAACAGTCCCTTTAAGCCACACACCAAACCTGCTTCTGAGGAAAGCATGTTTAAGTCATCAAAAGTCTTGAGAAAAAAAACACAAATCAGCTCCTGGTTAAAAATGGTATCCATGGTATAACCTTATTTGGCATGGTATGATGTTGGCAATCTTTAAAGGTGCTAAGTGCAAGATTTGGAGCATTTCTATTGCATCCGCACGGCTCTCAACATGGCAACGGCTGAGACGGCGGCTCGCAGCTAACAGCGCTAGAAACAACAGCTACAATGCTGACAGAGTTAACCGTGTTAAAGGGGAACTACACCCATTTTCTAAATTCATACATGTTATTCCTGTGGTGTAAGACAGTCCAACAAATATCAGTAAACTTGAACAACTCTCTCCCAAATCCAAAAACTAGAGTGCTAAAACTCAAACTGGTGATGTCGTAGGGTATAAAGTGTAGAGCTACTCCATAGACAATGAATGGGTGGAGATGTTCGAGACAACACTGAGAGCACGCAGAGGAAATGTCCTGACTATATGGTGACATTAACTGTTACCAACTGACAACACTACAATAGAATAAAGAAAAAGAAAACAACCATTCTGCATAATGAGTACTTTTACTTTAGTAACATTTTGAAAGCAGGACATTTACATGTAACGGACTGTAATTGTGGTGTTTCTTTTACTTAAGTAAAACCACTTTGCTCTAGTAAACAATTAAATCATAAACACGTTGGTTGTATAGATATGAATGGTGATGACACGGCAAAAAAGTCACACCCACAGAGCATGGTAAATGAGACGGGGTTTGTGTTTTAACAGTCGTGACCGGAGCAGAGTCCCATCCCTCCCCACAGGGAGAGAGGGCACAGCGAGCACACGGCCCCGTGGGAAGTGGCGACGGGTGCTGTAGAAAGCTCACGGCCGGAGCCGCGAGCCGCTTTCACCCCGGGCCTTTCCGAGCCAAACCAGAGCCAGTCGCTGCGCAGTGTGCGCACCGTCGCGTAGGAAATGCGCCCGGTGAGGGCCAGCCCGCCCACCCCTTGAGTGACCCGTTGAAATCGGATATACAGTATGAGACTGATCGCGATTAGTATTTGATTAATTGGGCCGCCCTACTTTACGTAGTTATTCTGTAACTGACATTAATTAATGACTTTTGAGCATGATACTTCGTTCTTGACCTTGGAAATATATAAGTAGTTTGACACAATGATCAAGGTCCATTTACTTTCTCCAGAGCTTTCAACCGCATCCACAAATAGCTCAGTTGTCATGGAGATAGCTCAATTATCAGTTGTGATTGAAACAAGCCAGAGCAAGCTTGTAAGTATACCTTGAGTTAAGATTTATGACTCTTTCTACTTGTGCTACCGTTGCAGTACATTTTAATATGAACCATTATCCCATAATTGTTGTTTGTGGCCACAGTGGCCACACGTTACATAGACTAACCTTAAATGATAATACAAATCTTTCACTTTCAAACTCAGTTATGTACAGAAACACTGACCAAGATAAGTCTAATAAAATACAATACACACTGTAATACAATTGACTCAACTAACAAGTGTTTAAACTCTTTGCTTACCCTGTCTATTATTCATACCACTAATTCAGTAAATGTTTAGAATGAATGACATTTATGATTGAATATTAAAGCCACAACAAGGAACTTCAATATAGTGTTGCTTTTGTAGGCCCCTGTGGACAAAAGCAGTAGTGTTTCCGAGCACCAGAGTCCCTTTTAGAAAACCTCTCATTTTACTGCAGCAGTGTCTTGACAGTCTACCCTGCTCAGTCCTGGTTCTGGTTCTCCCGTGCCCTCCCTTCCCTCCAACGGGCCCAGCAATACGGCCTAGGCCTCCAGCAGCGTGGTGTCAGTGTTGGCTCACAGCGGAGCAGCGAGGCAAAGCTCTGCTCCTGGCCGGAGGAGGAGCCGCTGCTACTGGGCGCGGAGCTCTCCACCTCCTGCCAGATCAAAGGAGCGAAGCCGGATCTGGGTCTGTCCGCGGTGGGCTGGTCCAGTTCATAGTAGAGCACAGTCTAGACCTGCTCCATATGAAAAGCGTCTTGAGATAACTTCTGTTATGATTTGATGCTATATAAAAATAAAATAAATTGAATTGAAGACTATTCCAATTGCACAATATGCAGGTTCTAATCTAATTTTAGAAAATACAAAATAGGCTTTAAGTGTAACAATATATTTTGAAGGTAAGCAATTAAAATCACACAATTTTGAATAACGATAAAAAGTTCTCCACACAATTACTGGTATTATTTGATAAAATATTCAACAACTGTATACAGAAAGTGAGTCAGTCAGTAACCGCACGAACACTGGCATAAAAAGCATTGTGTTAGTAAAACCTTGTAGCAAACCTTGTTCGTTGGCAGACTGTTTACTGTGAGCTCTCGTTGCCCCGTCAGGTGATCAGAAAGATGGGCCAGTACCTGAAGATGAATCTAGTCGTCCCTGAACAGTACATCGAGGGATTCATCAGAGCCGATAACACTTTCCTCTACCAGCTGGTGTTTGATCCCGTCAGGAGGAAGATTGTACCCCTCAACCCGTACCCAGAGCACATCGACCCGGCCACCCTCAGCTACGCTGGACTGTATCCTCCCGTCCTGAATCACACTGACGTAGTGTCACCTTTGTAAACAGTGGAAATGATTTAGTGTCATCCTCGGTTATATTTTATTTAGAAATGGGAAATTGTAAATATCCTCTCCATCACTTGCACGGTATTCTATCCTTGATGATGTTGAATCCAGTAATGTAGGAGATGACAAAGGCTTGCAGATGGCCTTGGGAAACCTTGACATCAACACCATGGAAAGGATAGATGACTACAGCCCAGACAAACCCATTCCACAGGTAGCAGATCACAATCAATTTCGATAATCCATTCTCCTTTAACTTAGAGTCACATTTCATTTAAAACAACTTTGCAAATGCCCTTTTTTTTTAGCTTTCTAAACCCCGCAGTCGCAGCTTCAACAACTCATCAGCCCTCACTGGGCCCAGCATCTGGAGTGGAGGCTTAAAGAAGCCAGCAGCAGTTGCCCCGGCCCGGTCTGCTGCCTCTCCAGACAGGCCTCCCTCCACCAGGGGGAAGGAGAGAATCATCAGCCTGGGCCGTCTGAGGCTGTCCTGTGGAGAGCTGCAGGTGAAGAGACCACGAGAAGGTGAGCTGTTAACGTGCAAAGTGTTTAGATTTACACTCTCAGTAAACAGATCCACTACAGCACAGAAATCTGATTGGTTGATGACGTCTGATGATCATTGCAAGTTACGCTGTGGTACAATTTACTGCATGACGAGGTTTGTTAACATCTATAGATTGAGAGATTTCCTAGGGTTTTGCTCAGTTGCTTATCTGTACAAGATACGACTGTTTTTTTGGTGACTTGATGATATCTACCTATAAAGCAAGGAATCTGCATGCGTGTGTGTGTTTGTCCTTTGCATATCTCGATCATCTTCACACTTTGTGGGTGTATTGCTGGGTTTCCAAGAAACGTGCCGTTTCGAAGTTGTTACAGTCTGGAAACGCGACACGTTCAATATAATATAATAAGCGACAGCGCACTGTGCAGCAGCGGGGGGGTTTTTGGGTCGTTTGATGTTCAGTGATCAATTGTTTTCCGTGCACCATCCTGCCAGTTTGCAGACTTCATCTCTGTAGGCTGTCTCATCCACATTTGAGATCAGTCCCACTACTGTTTTGTCATCTTTCAAATGTATGGATTGTGTTTGAGGGGTGTGTGTGGGGATGCAGTAGTGTGGATCGAGGGGATAGAGGAGGAGACACAGCCTTGTTGTGAGCCAGTGCTGAGGGGTCAGGCTTGGAGAAAGGTAGGGGCCGAGTCCGACTGTCTGTTTGCCGGTTGGATAGGAAGTCCTTAATCCACACGCACAAGGAGTTGCTGAGACCCAGGTCAAGCAGTTTGGTGACCAGCCTGCTGGGGACTATAGTGTTGAATGCAGAGCTGCAATCTATAAAAAGCATCCTCACATATGTCCCCTTCTGTTCAAAGTGGGTCAGTGGAAGGACAGGGGTGGGAAGGTGGATTTGATGTGCTTTAAGGACCAGACGCACCAAACCGACATCAAAGAACTATCGGCGATGAAGGCCGACGTCGCCTCGCGTCGCCTTTGTCGCCGACAAGTTGCATTTGAACACACTGCAAAGACTACAGCTGACAGCCAGTTAGCACGTACGCTTTTCTGCGCCTGCATGAGGAAATAACTCTCCACACCAGCAGGCGGCGGTAGTATGAAGTAGGAAAACCGGAAGACCGAGGACAGCTGATGTACAAGCTGTTGCTATGATACGTACATGAAACAAAGCAGCGTTTTACCGACCATTTTCACACAGCTCTCAGTCACCACTTGGCTTCATTCCAGGCGGCCATGTCGTTGAATGAATCAGATGAGATGAAGATTGTAACGACCTCAGGGTTGGCCGTTGTCTTTTCCTTGTTGTTTGCTGTGTTCTCCTCTTCGCTGCAGGCACCTGAAAGGCCTCGTCAGACACACAGCACCCCTGAACAGGCTGCGCTCAGTAGGCTATAAATCACACCTGCTAAATCCCCTGGGTCGGCTGACTGTTTTGCCTTTTGTTTGTAGCTTGTGTTTCACACTCATGCACACACACACCTCTCACTCACACAGACATTGCATAAATGCTGTCCTGCTGACAAACACACCACATTCTATTGTTTACTTAATTAAACATGTTGCATTATTTTCAGACTCTTTTGCCACATACTTTTGAGCCAGGTTGTGACAAAATGGGGGCTCGTCCGTCCTTATTGTTTGTTAAGTTCACTCAGGCTGAGTAGAAACATGTTTGTATTCTGCTGAACTAATACTAGTCACCTCTGTCTTACACTGATCTGCACTAGTAAAGGTTTGGGGCTGGCCTTTTAGAGGAGGACAGAAAGTCAATTAGTCTCCGGTTTGGTTTTGTATGACTTGAGTTGGTAGACTGCACATCTAATGATCGATACTGTATGTTTGTTGGTTAGTTTGGTTTGAGGTTCCTGCACGTTCTATGGTTTGGTTTTGTCATTTGTGCATAATCGGGGCTAGAGCTTTCATGCTGTCTTGTGTAGGGCTGGAGACAGTTTGGGAGATTTAGGGCCATAGTGACAGTGTTGATTGTCTGGGGTGCACGTGTTACAATCGGAGCTTCCCCTGGTAGGATGAAGGAACGTTTCTTCTTTGGGATTCATTCTTAATATCTGGGTAGCGTTGCAGGGAAAACGGTGGTAAGAGCAGTTGTCTCTGGGGCACATCCCTGGACTCGAGTGGGTCACTGTTTGTGCAGTTGCTTTCCTTGCTTTTTTGTGTTTTTTAGTTTATAAACTGTAACCCTCTGTAAGTAACTGCATGAAGACTAGGGCTAAGATGAATACATTTCTGGTTAGGTAGTTAGCGGGAAGGGGCTCTAATTCGGATTGCACCTCGGGGATCAAGATCGTCCTGTTCTGAAAACTTAAAATGTAAACTTTTTGTACTTTTGTATAGTTGTACAACAGAGCAACTTTTGAAGCTCGTTGAGCATTAATATTATACACAGCTCTAGAGAGGGCCATTCACGTTTTCATGCCGGCCGCTGTAGCTTTTTTTTTTTTACACCCTTGGCACACAGAGAGGTTGCAATTATTAACCATTATCCGCAAGTACTCTAATTGTTCCTTTTAAGGCAACTGAATCACTGTGGCAGCAACATACTAGGTAGGAAATGAAAAATAAAGGCAGCAGTGTATAGCCTATTATGACATCTGGACTGTACTTGTCTTTTTCCTCCCATAGACTCTCGTGTATCAGACCAGGATGTGCTGCAGCAGTACTCGTCTCCCAGTCACAAGCGATCCAGGTCGGACCGCCGTCCAGACAAGCCCATATTAAACAGTCAGCCCCGGCCACGCAACCGCTTCGCCACCCTGCTGCAGAGGAGGAACCAGGAAGCTGAGGAGGATGACCAGGCCACATGCAGCAGGTGACCTCACAGGGCTTCAACCACATCTAAATCACCATCTCCTTATTAGAACCGTTATTGACTAATCCAGAGACATATGGAGTACTTTAGTTTTAGTACTTTACTCTTTCTTTGATTATTTAAATAAGCTCAATTTAGAACACATGGTTTCATGAATTAGTCAGTTGGAGACAAAGTGGTAAATAATTCATCACAGTGATTACTTGTTTGACTCGGGAAGAAAAATACACCGGCCTGACATTGAATTTGGAAATTCTAAAAGCTGTTTTAATTCCAAAAAACTGAATCATCATCTGACATTTGGAGAATGGTCATAACTCTGTTAGGCCTGCTCGATTATAGCAAAAATGATAATCACGATTATTTAACACGATTGCTCATTGATTTTGGAAACATCATTTAGAAAGACAGATGGAATAACGGGTTTATACCTTCTCCTCCTGGCTCTGCGTTTGGCGCCGGCCCAACATCCCCCTTCATCTCTGCCTCAGTTCCCCCAGAATTTGGTGCTTCGTTTCGGGTTTTAGGGTTGATCTGGAGAGCATGATCAGCTGCTTGCGGAGGTTAACAATAACCGGTCTAGGGTTAGATGATTGGACGAATTTATCGGCTATTGTCTGAGTACATCGGCGGGTGTTTTTTTGGGTGATGTTTGTCATTTTATTTTGCTAATTTAATGGTCTGCCTCCAAAGAACGAGAGTCACTCTGCTTCTGCTCAGCGGGCAGATAGAGAGAGACAGTGGGGGGAAAACAACATGCAGAGCCAGCATATCTTCACATCTAACTCTAACTTTATTTCGACCTAACCAAGATGGTTTTGGTGAGTTTTATTTAGTTTCTGTCCAGTTTGAATAAACGGTCGCCAGTCGTTGGGCCGACGAGGAACCACGATAATATCCATCTTCAGTGATGAAGTTAGTAATATGACAGAACGTTACACGAGCTGCTGCAACAGGCTGCCATCTTGTAACACTATATATTGTCCTGATGTGGTTGTGTTTATTCCCACATGTAGATTCTTCGGCAGTTCCAGCTCAGCAGCCAGTCTGAGCACTACGGAGGCTGCTCGGGAGGATTTACCTCAGGATGCGGAGCCCAGAGCTGTGAGTCTCACTCTGGACGATTCTGCCAGCACCCAAAACAATGACGGCGAAGGTCCCGACATTCCATCCGTGGACACCCCCAGCCCGCCTCCGTCACCTAGCACCACATCTCCCAGTTCAGCCAGTCAGGGCCTCAGGCTGTTTCACTGGGCAGGCAACTCCTCTACGACTGAACAATCGAGAACGGCTACTTCCACTTCAGGCCTGTCCGCCCTGCAGCAGTTTCAGTATAAGAAGGAGAGTTGTTCCTCATCGTCAAAGACCTCCAGACCCCCTGGAGACATGTCACCCCCATGTCAGTCCTCCACCGATGGAAAGCCAGGGGAAAAAGATGACGTCCCGGATTCCCCTCCCTCCCAGGACAGCGCCTACTTCTCCTCCCAGTCCGAGTCTTACCACACTTCCTGCCACAAAGAGGAAGTCCTCACCTACAGCTTCCCCTCCTCCTACCAGGAGGATGTTGCATCTGTACGTTCATAGAAAATCACCACTGCCTTTATAAATATCTATACATCCCTTTGGTTGGGTCAGCCTTCACATACACACGTCATCATCAGATATATTAATGGCTCATGAGTGGGTGTGCAGAAGGCTGCTTTTGGTAGCATGGCTTTGTGTTCTTACGTGTCTTTCATGTGTTTCCTCAGGAAATGAATTCAAGCAAAGATTCTGAACCAGAGCAGAGTCCCACACACTCAACAGAAGGAGATAAGAAACCTAGCACACTGAGATCTAAGGTGAGTTGGCGCTCGAGTTGGCGGATTAGTGGTTGAGTCTTAGTTTTAATTCTTCTACGTTTCAGTGGAGGAGGCTTGTGTCTCAGCCTGCCTTTATACAGCTGTAAACCTGTAATGAATTTCATTAGCAGAGCGTTTAATGTCCCTTGACAGCATGGGATATGTGCTGATAATGAGGTTTTTCTGCCCTGACAAGCAAATAAACTGTAAAATATGACCATCCAATTCATTTTAACCAGCAAAGCATGTCATTCATTACGCTGTAAAAAAAAAAAAAAAAAGATTGATTGATATATGTAAGTTCAAGAAGAATCTCTGCAGCTTTAACCGGCATGTAACTAAAGAGAAGAAGTCCTTTAACCATTAAAGGCTGCTCTTATACAGGACTGTAACCTCTGGAAAAAGTACATTGTGATTTCTCAATATACAGTATTTCAGTAAAGCTATGTACATTGTACATACAGCTGTAGTGCACATATTCAGGAAAAGGTCCCTAAAATTACACGTGTTCTCTTGTAATCTGAAAGGTTGTTGCTCTTCATGATGAAGTTTAAAAGAATAGTTCCACATAGGGATGTTAATAATTAACCGTTTAACCGACATTAAGCATTTTAACCAATTAACGCTATCGGTTTAAAACGGTCAATATGAACAATTAATTAAAAAGCTGAGCGGCTCAGAGGAGCGGCTCGTCACTTTAAGGAGAAAAGCTGGTCCACCTTAAGAGGCGGAGCCGGAGTTGCAGGACACAGGAAGTTGGCTCCGGTCTCTCCGGCTCGCTTGAGCGGAGCGGAGGAGTTGTAGCATTTATTCACCGACAAATAAACTGTACACACACACTGCTACACCTATGTTCACAGTATATAACGCCACCAACAACCTCACACACAGTCTGTCGAACACTCGCTAAAGTTACGCAGACCGTGCGTGTGCGGCGGCGGCGAGCACGAAGCCTCCGGCAATGCTAGAGCTGCTAATGTAGCACAAATTTGACATAGCACAGTAAAACAATGACTACGTTTAAACGCACATTAGTATTCCACTATTATCCGCTATTTGATATGACTATATTCCGAATTTGTTATGGGTCATGTAAACAGCATGTTCTATTTGGATATTCTGAATTAGGCGTTATTCCAAATGGGATATGCTGATATTATTCAGGTTTTAGGAGCATTTTTTTGGACAGCGCATTCACAATTTACGTCTCAATCAGGGGTTTTTTACGGCAGTTTGTGACACACGACCTCTTGCCTGTTTACGGCCAGCTCTGTGCGTTGAACGCAGAACAACCAGCCGTCAGTTTTCAGAGATGCATGGTGAAAATAAAAGAAGGAGAAACACACCAACTGTTAAACATTATGAAAGACTTCAACAGGTTTTTGGATATGTGCAAATATCGTAACGCCGACCTTTTCAAGAAGGTGGTTGAAGGGATGAAAGAGGGAGGCTGTGTTCTGTGCACAGCTGCATGTAAACAGGAATATCAGTGGAATATTCATGTTCATTAGCCATGTAAACAGCTTAGTAGGAATATTGTCTTTTTTTGTGCATGTAAACGTAGTCAGTGAGTGTATTTTCCTCTGTTTTAATCCGGTCTCCCACACATCTTTCATCTTTCTCCCTCCAGGTTTCAGGTCTGTCGAAGCCTAAGTCCAGCAGCCAGTGTCGAGCAGCAAAGCTGCCAACATTGGGCCCCGCCAGGGCCAGTGGGCTGAGGAAAAAGTCTGCGGGTTCTGGGAAGAAAACCTCTACCTCCAATACTGAGAACAACCCCGGTGTCCAGGCCACCATCAGCAGCCTTTGGAAGAGCTTCAGCTTCAAAAAGTAATAGAGAAATGCTCAAGTTACTTAGTCAATTAATATTAGTATGTGACTGAGAAAGTATTTCATTATTATTCTGATCACTTTAAATAGTAAACATCATGGAACATTATCGAAGAGATTCATCTGTTTGCATACCATGGACGTATCAGTCAGTTGATGAGGCTTCCAAACATATCAGTCATATAATATATCATTTTAAAGCTCTTTTTGTACTCTTTATGTTGGAACTATCCATGGGCACATCAGATCAATATGAAGTCAGTTATAAGGGCATTTGCAGTGGCATTCAGAATTTGCCCCATTGCAGCATTAGAGGTCAAAGGTCAAATTATCTTGACCTCATTATCATGACAATGTGACCGATGGATAGATTATAGTCTAAGCTTTACAACGATATATGACTTCATGATATTGTGTGTTGGTTACCCTCTTTTATACTGGATCTACTGTATGTATAAAATGGCGAAAAAAGATGGAAAAACTTTAATGGTGGAGGGATGAAAAAAGGAGTGATAGCACATAGAATGCTACCATTGCTGCAGTGCTATCGTGCATTTTCCAACACTAAGGACATAGACCTTTAAAAAAAAAAAAAAAAAATCACAATGACACATGACACATGGTCCCTCCAAAGTGGCACGACGGCTACATTTTGGGGGTCAGGCTCATGGACTAGGAGGGTGATCCAGGCACTCTAAAATCTTAGAACAAGTAACAACAAGGAAGGAAATATTAAAAAGCCTCTATTATAATAATAATTTATTTAAAAATATTATAGCGGCTAAATCATTAAAATAGCCAACATGTTTCAAACCACTGTAGGTGTTGGTCAAGTTTACCAGTGCTTCATAGAGACATTAATAGGCCATTACTACAAACATATTTTGGGTTGTCAGAAAACCCCCTGGCAGCATGACACTTTGCTTTTTCCTTTCCTCATAGATCTTTAGTCCAATGGATTGTTTGACCTCTGACCTACAAGAAAAGAGCTGCAGAGCATCTAGACCAAAATCCATTTATTAACAACGTATTAACATTTATAATTAAAAATGACTTGCTGACTTTTGCTGTTGACTTATTAGACCAATGACTTATTCACATTTCACTCTATGGTTTATTAGAACGTGAGACCCTTGTAACCCTTTTATCAATGACTTGACTTTTCATATCCTGGCAACTCAAAGGTTGTTCTACTTAATGGCGTATAACTTTTTTTTAATATAAAACATTAGTAGATTATTTATCAACCATTTAAAAAGGTCACTATTTACTCCTTTTATGAAGGTTCCAAGTGGTACCAATAAATCTTAAGTTCTGCTTTCCCTCAAAATGTCCCATTTGTGTTGTGATCTGAGCAACGTGGGCTTTTTGCTGCTCGCAGTAATATTGAGTTGGAAAAATCTGTTAGGTCAGTTTCCAAGATAATTACCGAATGTATTTTTGCACCTTGTTCAACCTGTTCATCAAAGTAGAATGTTTTTGAGCACCAACTGAAGCAGAAAACAGATTGTTCACATTGTTTTAAAAAAAAAAAAAAACTGACAGTTTTAGGCCGTAGACTCACTCCAACCTCGATATGGAAAGTTATGTAGACAATCTGGCATTGTTGCATCATGGCTGTGATTCCTGAAACTTCAATCAGTGTCAAACAGCTCTAAAACCGCACCTCTTGTGTTTTTCAGAGATTCCCAGAAGATGAGTGTCTGTAAGAAAGGAGAGCCCATGTCTCCCGTCAAAGACAACCTGCCGGCTAGCTCACCTCCGTCGGACATGAACTTAATCACCGGCTTCTGATGGATGCTTTGAATGTTTCACGCGGTGCTGAACGCCGCTCTGCGTGGGAGTGAAGCTTTTAATCATACCATGTATGATCATGATTTCTCATTTTTCTTAATGTATAGTTTTTTTTAAATAAAGCCTTCTGATGAAAATGTACGTGTGGTGTTGAGTTTCCTGACTAAGTCGTATGATGTGGGATTGCGTCACGTATTCTTGATGTTGTCTGTCGCTTCGACACAGCTGTCAAAGAATGTGTCACCTAGTAAAAATGCACAATGCATACTTGAGTGTTTACTTGAAACTGCCCTACCCACATGCAAGCTGAGGAATGTGGCGAAGAGACTGCTGGCTACCTATGTCTTCAGAACAGAGTCGAATGTCTTCACCTGCCAGCATGAACACACACATGCACATGCACGCACGCTTCTCAGCAGAGATATAGCAATATCATTTACATGGGCACGCACATGCGTCAGCCTTCACATGTAAGGTCACTTCCAGGCACATGTATATGTGCATGCGTGCTAACCAATGTGTACCCATGTAGATATATTTTTCCTTCTGTCAGAATCCATCTCTTCTCAAAAACATCCTCCATATTCCTTATTTTGTGAGTTTCCTTTTCCATAACTTTTACTTCTTGAATCAAACTTTTCCATTTGATCAAATCTGGGGTTTTATTTTATTTTCACCATTTTGTTATTTGCTTCAGTGCTGTGATTCTGAGTATTCTAAATAAGTAACGTTCATCTTTACCGAGACCAATTGGAGGTTTTCCTAGAGTACGATATGCTCTGCTTTTAAATACAGAGGTTTGTTTTGAAAATGTCTTCTATAAACTTAAAAACTTCTGACCAAAACAAATTCAATAGACTGCATGTGTAGAAAATGTGTAAATTATATGCATTACTGTCACCACAGTTTCTCCAGCGCTGGGAGCATTACTTGGATTTTTTCATGTTTTATTTACCCGGTTAACTGTTTAATTATAAGTTTTGTCGGTTTCATTTCCCAACATGAAGGTCTACATGTAGTTTCGAAGCCTCCGGCACACTGCCAGGAATACAATTCTGGGGAGAAATGTTTTAAAAAGAGAAAATGATTAAAATTTACCTCCCAAAAATGGTACCTATGGCCCTACTTGGAGGTATCCTGACCACCAAGTGATGATGATGTAAGCCTACTGCTAATTGGAAAAGTACAATGTTGGTTTATTTTACCATTGTCCTTAAAGGAAGCGTCGGTAACATTGGAGAAACTAGCAAAGAGAACACTAGATTTAAAAAAAAAAAAAAAAAATGCTCCAACCTAAAAACCCAGCCCGGTGTTGCCAACTCTTCTAAATTGAAAGTAGCTAGCAGCACCAGCTCCAAAAGTCCCTAAAGCTAGAGAGAACGTCACCAAGTCGGCAACACTGACAACAGCAACAACAACTTTCTATATACTGTATATATAAGAGGGAAATTTGAGGATTTGGTGGCGCTAACGTATACAAAAAGAGGAGCGACACCTGAGCTTTGTCTTCAATGTCGGTAATGATTGCAGTGGTGTAGAAGTGTTGTCAAAGAAGATGGATGTGTGAGTTTTATTACATTAGTCATTCCACGGTGTCGCTGTGGGGCAGAATACCTGAGCTAATCCAGATACCAGGCATGCTTCAGTCAACCAGCTTGATTTATTGCACAAGGGCCGGTGGCCTCACTGACTGCCTTGTAGCCTTGACACGTGTATTTCCTAGTTGGGACACCAATCTACAGCACAATACTTTCTAAGAACAGGTGAGGATGGATGCAATGGCAGCATATTTAAGGTGGTCATCTTATTGTCATCTTGGAAAAGAATTTGTATAGAAATCGCCAGATGCCTCAAGTATGAAAAATGGTAATCATGAGAACATTAAACGCTATTTCAGTCGAGACTGAGTTAAACACTTACAGTTAAAAAAAACCCTTTATGATACAATTATTTTTGCAAGATGGTGCTTGCTGTGCTCCACCTGGAACTGTTGGGCTACAATTAAAAGGGGAGTGAACATCTTTGCTCTATTTGTGAATGAAAGGTGGTTACGTTTATAGGTGGACTGCAAGTGTAGAATCCAAATGGGAACATGCAGAATTTAGGGCACGTGTTAATGTTACAAACAGATGTTATTACACAGGATACTGTATGAGAGGGGTCTGCAACCTGCAGCTACGGAGCCACATGCGGCTCTTTAGACACTTCTCCAGTGGCTCCCTGTGGATTTTTTTAAAAACTTAATGGAAATGAATAACTGTTTTTTTGCTTACATTTTCAATTTTATTTATCATTGTTGTAGGTCTATGGTACGACGGAGTATTAGGGCCACATTGAGGAAAAAAAAAAAAATCTGAGATTTCGAGAATAAAGTCATAATATTACAAGAATAAAGTCAGAGGTTTACGAGAAAAAAATCGTAATATTATGAGAATAAAGTCTTAATATTATAAAGTAGTAATTTTACGTGTTATTTTCTTTTTTTCTCGTAAAGTTATGACTTTATTTTCGTAACATTATGACTTTATTCTGGAAATCTCAGATTTCTTTCCCTCAGTGTGGTCCTAATACTCCGTAGTACATTTGCACTTTGGCCCGCACTGCATTAGACTTATATACTATATACTTAGTATACAGACTATAAACTGTGTCACCTTCCTCACAATGCTCAAATGTTTTGCGGCTCCAGACATATTTATTATTTTGTTTGCCTAAAATGGCTCTTTTGATAGTAAAGGTTGCTGACCCCTGCTCTATAAGAAATGTAAAAGAGATGAAGACAACTATTTAAAGGGACTGTATGTAATTCTTTACACACGCTTTTAAACATTTTTTATTGCCAATGTGTGAATAACTTAACCTAAAAAATTAGACCTTCCGCGACCTTCCGTGTTTCCTCGATCAGCCTGTAGACTGCTTTTAATGTGAAGAACGCGGGCCCGTTTTTTTCCAGGAAAATCCAACAGACGTGATATCATGCACGCTCGCGAGTGCCTTTACTCTCTTCAGCCCCGCTACAGGGCTAACAGTGTGCAACGATAGCTAACGTTTGGTTAGAAATGGAGTCCGCTAACGCCAACAAAGGACCGGCCTCCACCACAACTCAGACTCCAACACAAACTCCACAAATAAACAAAGTAATATCTAGTGAAGCCAGTCTTGCAAAACAAGAATGTGACCGACGTCGGGGGGGGGGACTCGGATCAACATCGGCCGGGCCTTCGATTCATGGAGGGACCTTGGTTAGGTAACATTACTGCCAAGCACATGAAATATATATCGATATTGTGGTTTCAGCTGGCTAATGTTGCTAACGCTAATCAACATGATGCCTGTCAATCACGTTCAGTCTCGCGTGTGTCGGTAGTGCGAGCGCAAGCAACAGGACGCTGACTGTCGTTGACTTAATGGACACAGGTGTCACTGTTAACAAGCAATTTCTGATTCTTACATATATTCCCTTTAATGTAGACTGATTATTAGTAATTATTTCATGTTCCAGGGTTAGTTCCCTTAACATTTCCTGCTTTATGCCCGTGCGGATGTGATGAAGATTGATTTATCATCATCCACTTTCTTGAGGAATGCGTGTGGAAGTAAAGTGTCTGCTGTGTAAATCTTTGAAAGGCCTATTGTACTGAATCACACTGAGCGGATGGAATTCGTCACTGTAGAGGTTATCAGTGTCCAACAGTGTTTAGTTGATTTAGACACTAAGAAGTCTGTTCTTAATGCGTCTCTGCTCTGCACAACAGTGTGGTCGGAATGCAGTTTCACAGCATTCCACTTTGAACACATGACATGATTGTATCTTGCCTCTCTGATTGACTCTTTTTTTTTTGTTACAACAATATCTAAGTCAACTAATCCCAAATCAATCATATACAAATAAGTGCATCATTATGTAACGTTTACTGGCTGACAGGTGGACATTTTTAACCATATGATGATTGTAAAGTTTGAATTGTTTGGCTGAAAACTGATTATGACTCAATTCAGGAAGCACAGAACTGTTGAAATCTATTAATTTCCACCCTGCTTGCAAATGAAACTGGTTCTCTGAAGAGCTTAAAGTCAAACACACCAGAGGATCTCTCTAAATGTCAGGACTCTGTTACAACAGAGCTTAAATAAATAAGCGATAAATAAATCAGACTTCTGGTGGTGTTCAGATAATCTAACAACTGACTAACGTCTTCAAAGTTAATTAACATTTGTTACATATAATATCAGTTTTATTACTATATCAGGGACTGATAACTTACTTACTTAGTCCTTGTTGCGCCTGGTGGCACATAGGGCAAGGACTAAGGATCTCCACTCATCTCTTGTTTGCTTTCTTCTCAATGCAGTTCCAGCTGCATCCTCTCGTCTTCATTTCTCCTTCGATGGTTCGCCTCCAGGTTGTTTTGGGCCTCCCTCTTTTGCGTTTTCCCTCTGGTGTCCAACGCAATGCCACTTTTGTCATGTCATCAGATGGTTTCCTTAATACATATCCTAGCCATCTCCGCCTTCCTGTGGGTTTATCGTGGTCAGAAGGTTTGCGTGCCACAATGACCCTGAAGGCTATGCCGTCTGGAGAGTTAAACTCCAGGTAGGTGCAACCTTGGCGGACAGGCCGACGGGTAGCGGCCAGACAAAAAGATACCCAACCTTACCCCAGCTATGGGTCAAACAGTCGGCGAGATGAGAGTCGTAGCCTTGTAAGGCAACTCATCTAAGAGAAGTTTCACTTTGAAATCAAAAATCACGGGCAGATTGGGCTCGTTAGCTGTGGCAGGCAACCCATTTATCGGAAGGAAACCATAAATAAATTACCCCGGTGCACAAGGAAGGAAGTTGAGCAAGAGGGTAATCTCCACTTCTTGTAAAAAATAATCTGATTACGGAAACAGGGATCAGGGACCGATGCAATGTGAAAAATCCTGTCAGGGTCACCTGCTGCTCTGCTCACCTACAGTTTGATCGCTATCATGCAAATATGTGAGGCCCGCAGGTTGGTGACGGCAGACTCCAGTAATAACACACGTCCGTCTAAAGGCCCAGACGCACCAAACCGACAACAAAGAACTAGCGGCGATGAAGGCCGACTGTTGCGTCGCCTCACGTCATCTGTGTCTCGGCCAAAAAGTTGCATTTGAACACACCGCAAAGACTACATCCCACGACCAGTTATCACGTACTTTCTAAACAAAAACTACAAAACTAGGCCGACAGACGCTCACCGACGGCCTCAAACGTCAGCCTGGTGTGTCCGGGCCTTAAACCCTACTTTAAAGTTAGGGTTGGTAGTATTCTTTAAAAACTTGTTTGGTTATATTTGTTGAAATTCTTTTTACATCAAGACAGCAATCAATAAATCAAATACTCTGACAATAAAAAGAAAAATATCTGGTATTTGCCGGACTGTAATAAACCCGTCCAATCATTTCATTCAGCCCGATGTAATGATTGGACGGACTACCTGTCTACCTACATACCTGTCTACCTGCGTGCACTCATTGTGCGTCACCAGAGTCTTCCTCCAGCTGCTAGCTTGATAGCTGTGAGTCCTAACAGCAGCCATGTTGGTCGTTTACGTTCATAATGATAATTTTGGTGTCTTTGGAGAGAGGCCTGAAGGGACGGACTGTCAGTGTTGCCGACTTGGAGACTTTCTCTCCAGATTTAGGGACTTTTGGAGCTAGTGCTGCGAGCTACTTTCATTGGAGAAGAGTTGGCAACGCTGGTCAAATATAATTTGTTTTCATTTAGAAATTAATTGCATGGTTTTACCACTAGAGTAAAAAAATATGTGACATTCTTTCCACGTTCTAATGACACCTTCTTTGGAAGGATGTAATCTTACCACCTATTTACTACATCCTCACGGTCAGACGGGGGAAGGGGAGACATGTCAAAGTTTACCTGGCGTTATATTTTTGGTTGGGTGTATGCACTGGCTCTACTATCACATAAGTGAATACAAATTACTTAAAAAAAAATAAATAAATATGATTTGAATTTTGAAATCACCTCTGGAAACAGTTAACAGTTCCACTTTGGGACCTGATATACTTGGTTTATATGTTTGCATTTGCATGATGTCTTAACCCCACACAAGCCCTGTTTAGGGAAAGGCTCCAATGATAAGGACTAAGTGGTTGGTTTGGCAAATGTATGTCACTTTAAGACAGGGGTGTCAAACTCATTTTATTCATGGGCCACATACAGTCCAATTTGATGTCAAGTGGGCCGGACCAGTAAAACCACTGCAGCCTATAAATAACAACACCTCCAAATTTACCCTTCCTGTTAGTGTAAAGAAGTGCAAGTACATTCTGAAAACGTTCACAATTAATGAAAAATCCATTTACAAAACAGATGATGAACAACCTGAGATGTCCCGCCGATCTCTCGGCTACGACTAAAAACAGACTGCTGTTTCCTCAAACCGTCCAACAATTAATTTATCTTCTTTGTTCTCAGTTTTCCTGGCAAGTTCTTGTATTTTCCGCCATAATGAGTCCGATAGTGGCGCCGAATATTATATTTTTTGAGCGCTGAAATGTGCTGTGAACACACCGAGCACACTGGCTTCCCATTTAACTCTGTGAGGAAATAGGAACCGGTCCATTTTTTTTTTCGAAAAACTGACACTGTTTCCACTTTTCTCCTTTTTGACAAAGACATTTTCCACCGGCGGCTCCTTCATGAACAGTAACTTCTGTCATTTAGCCTAGCCTGTACGTACAGTAAGCACGTGGGATCTATAATAGTGCATCCAGCATACGACCTGCTACTCTTATCAGGACAGCCTTGGCAGCCATTGGCTGTTAAAACAAGGCGTGAATCAGAGCGATAGTTAATTGAAAAAGCTTTGTCATTACAGTTGAACAAAACACAGCGCCATAGTTGCGGAATCCGCCCACAATTGACACGCATACACAGCCACCCACTAACCCACCCACCCCTCAAGCAAGCTGCAGCTGACAAGACGCTGCTGCTGCTGCTCAGTGCTGATAAATGAAGAATTTAGCTTTGAACTGGGAAGAAGGCCAGCTATGAGGGGAATGCTGTTCACTGGCTGGACAACAAGTCTACAACAAGCTGGTTAGTTTGACTGATGCAAACATGACATCTGTGCTGTTGTAACAGTATAGAGGAGGTGTGTGTGTGTCAGTGTGTTTATGAGTGCATCTTTGTTTTACAGACCCCAGCTCCACAGGTATTCATTAAAAGGCACAAGTTTGGACCTGAAGTGGAGGCAGTGAGTGAAACATGAATCAAGGAGCCATGTTTTGTTTTTTTTTCCTTTCCCCTCTGATTCTAGAAAAAGCAGCCGTCGGCTAACAGACGTGTACGAACAAAGTCACCATAAACCCCTCACTCACAACTTACTGTAACTTTTTTACTGTACTTTTACTCCACATGATGAGGTAAAAGCACTCATCACGTCAAGTGGACCCTGTCAGTGCTATATTATTAGATATTATTGATTTTTTTCTTTTCCTTCTGATACATTTACAAGCAGCATCTTAATGTTATAGCTGGTTGAGATGGAGATAGTTCTACTTATTTTTTGGTAGTTTAGTCAATGGCAATGCATCGTATTTTTTAAAATGTATCAAATAAGTTGTGTGTAAAAATCTTAAAGGCCCTGCACATAGTGCACCCACGCAGGTGATTTCACTTACGTATGTTGCCTAATTAGTGCTGTGCTTGATTGACATCTCTCTCACCCTTCTGTTGAGTTTTGTACCTGCTGGCAGGGGCAACTTATCCTATTATTGTTAGTAGCACTCGACCTGACTGACTTGCCCTGTCAGGGATTCTTTCACAACAATGACCGGCTCGCTGTACATTATCCCTTACGTAAAACATCTGTAAATTAATTCGGTTAAAAGGTAACTTTGGTATTTTTCAACCTGGACCCTATTTTCCCATGTTTTTGTGTCTAAGTGACTAATGAGGACAACTCAACGAAAAGTCTGAATGGAGCGCCGTTTTCCACGTTGGTCCACGGGTGAAAGTTGTTCGATGCCATGGGAGGTTTCAGATATTTAGCAACCTATATTGGGCCCCGTAGAGGACTGCCAAATTGGGCCTGTTTTTCCCTAACCACACTATGGTCGGGTAAGAGTTGCTAAATTCAATATCCAGAGCATTAATATATCATCAACATCTACTGTCTATGTAAAGATATAGAGGAGTAATGTCTACCTGAGCAGAGAATGAAGTCATTGTGAGAAGGGGGTTAAAATATGCAAATAACATTTTATATCATGCAGATTAATTATTAGTACAAAGTGGGAATGGATGTATTATGAGTGGAGGGCATAGGCCCCAGATATTTGTGCTACACTCCTGTGTGTGGCTGCAATTCATCACAAATTAGACAAAAACTCATATTTGTAGTTATTTTATAAAAAATTAGAGCCATCCCATTTTGTAATGCAGGATACCACTTTGATTATCTCAGAGTCCTGTACATCTGGAAGCTTCCACAGAGATTTTTAGTTTTTATCCTGGGGCTGGTATGTGTCACGTACATAGTTCCTACTAACAATCAGTCCTGACAATCTGCATGTTGAGTAGTGATGTAGTGGTGGTACATTCCTCCCATCTGAACAAAAGTCATCTGCCAGGTGAACTGGGAGGACAGAAACTGAACCCACAAACTGCTCAAATTCATTTACTTATCAAAGCTTACGTGGTCATACAAATGCAAATAGCATTCCTACAAAGCTCCATCCTCACACCCGTACAGCTGCAACCTGGGGGGGGGGGGACAAGGATGAGGCTGAGTATCGTTCTTAAAACAGATTCTGCTTAGGTAATGGGTTCTGAATGAATAATAAGTAAATAATGAATCAATTAATTAAAAGTAGTTGAGCTGTGGTCAAAATATCAGGGCTTCCTCTTTGTTGCTTTTCTATTAGAGGTAGATTCTGAAATTGTGAGGAAAACTAAAATACTTCTGGCCATAGTTAGCTTTATTTATGGGCATTTTGTGGATTTATAAAACCATGATCAAACAGCAGCCACAACATGGTGATTCTGCTCGAGGTGTAACTTACACTATCAGAGCCTCCGTACAAGTTTAGGTCCTAAATTATTAGCCTCACATATACTGTAGGTAAATCTCAAAAAGGCAAAAAAAAAAGATTCTCCAGGAGGATGTACTGCATGCAAATACTTCCCATTTTACAACTTTTAAAACCTAATGATTTGAATAAGGGCTATTAGAGTGTTCGTACTGGGGAGTTGATTCACCTAAAAAAAAATTATCCGCTGAGTTACAGATGTCTCTTTCCCAATGTAAGTCTATGGGAAAAAGTATTTTTGGGCCCAATGGCATCACGTGACTGACAC